>JBBPBX010002985.1:54094-85838 GCA_038048925.1 Garcialebias charrua
GGTGGGGGGAGACTGACTCCAACAGACTTCTGTGCAGCCTTCACCACTCTCTGCAGAGCTTTTCTTTCTTCAACTGTGCAGCCTCCATGCCACACGTTGATGCTGGAGCACACGATGCTCTCCACTGCACACCTGTAGAACGAGGTGAGAACTGGGCTGCTCAGACCGGCTCGTCTCAGCCGTCTGAGGAAGTAGAGTCTCTGATGACCTTTCTTGATCAGGCTGGTGGTGTTGTTGCTCCAGCTGAGATATTCTATCCAGTGGAACAAGTTAAATGAGTTCCCACGAACGAACGACTCACCGACACATTTTGCAACACACTGAAACCTGCAGTTTATCATATCTTAGAAAGCCGAACCACTTCCACACAGCCAAATTAGTCTTGCGATCTCTTCGCCTGCGAAACCTTGTTCAGTCACGTTCTGATGGTCATGGGAACTCATTTTGAAGTGAAAACAACGCGCTTTGGAGCTTAGCCTAGCCTAGCCTGCTACCGCTAACGCCTTCTGGACTCGAGCTCTGCGTAACATCTACGTCACCACCCACTTACGTAGTTGTGTCGCACCTTTTTCTGTCCGGGTTGAAACTGAAGCTGCCGCTTCAACACAAATAGAAAAAGAAATGTGTTTTTGTAATCATATCGAAATATCAAAAATGTGTTTAAAACTTATATCACGTTATTGAATAAACGTATATTGCGACATATATCGATATTGAATTATTGTCCGGTCCTACCCCAAGGACAAGTATCGAAGGCCCCAATGATACGTACTGAAGGCCCTGAGGATACCCTGTAGACACATCATAGGCCCTGAGAACACATATCAAAGGACAGAAGGACACATTTAAGGTCCTGTGGACACCTAAAGAAGGCCCTGAGGACACCTCTCAAAAACCCAAAGGAAATTTACAGAAGACCCTGAGGACACCCATCAAAAGCCTTGAGGACACATCCCAAAGTCCCCGAGGACGTCCACCTAAGGCCCCAAGCACATATATATAAAAGTAAGAACACACAGCACAAAAAAGACTGAGACGAAAAGATGCATTTGTTGGAGGACTGCATAGCACACGTCCCATCACAGAGATTTTAAATACATCTTCAGTTATCACAATATGCATTAGACATAACTTTCAGCTACTACCAACCAAAATCTATCTCAGTATTGATAAATTGGACTGAGTTGTGGCCATTTTTGTGGTTTTATTTTTAAAGGTCTCTATCAGCCGATAAACCTTTCAGTGAATTGTCAAAAATGCAACTTTTCCTCGAGGAACCATTAGTTAATCTCTAACTCAAAGCATATAATTGGTTTCTGGTTAATCTGACATTACGGTTTTTTGTATCGCACATTTCCATATCCATGACTGACCAAAGGAGAACAGAAGAACTACTTAATTAAAATATTTTTAAATACTTCCTGTCAAAATGTGTTGGTACTAATGTGCAGAGATGTGCCAGCAGATGGATGTTAGATTGTTTAAAGGTTCAGTATGCAGTTTCTGTAGAACTGCAGCACTTAGAAATATTTTCAACAGGCAAAGCATTCTGATCCCTCCCCCTCAGAGCCATATGTGGCTCTGCCCCCTTGTGGTCTGTTGAATTTCAAATTCAAGCTCTGTTTTTATTGGCTGATTCAAATTCAAGCTCTGTTTTTATTGGCTGGTTACAAACTCTGTTTTTATTGGCTGGAAAATGGCGGGTCACCTTTTCTTTTTAGAAATGCTTATTTACCACCTGGAGAAGCAAGGGGACAATTATTATTTTTTTTTTTTCAGAGATTACCTGGCTAACATCAGTCTGTCAGGAGGTAGTGACAGAGTGAAGAAATATGTTCATAAAAAAAGCTACATATTGAAGCTTTAATTTCTCACAAAACGGTAACTACTAGTAAATATGCTGGTAAAGATTCTCAGACAGTAAATACTAGTAAATATGCATTAAACCAAGAAAATCATCAGGCCTGGAGGCTTATGGCCAGTGTTTCCCCTACCGTTATCCAAGGAGGGTGCCTCACCCTGTCAACGGAACAGAGCGCCCTGCCTACCAGAATGTTCTTCACCCAAAACTCCCCCCACCCCTGTTGACAACTGCCAGAACTGATGTAGCGCTAAATTAGCAGCACGCAATACAGACGCACTAGCTAAAAAGCTACAGACGTAGCACTCCACTTCTCTCATACATCTCCCCCTCACCTGCTCAACAACTGCCAGCACAAAATTAGCGCTAAGCTACTGATCAACATGGACATGTCTCTGTCCCCTCACCCCGCTCACCCTGCTCAACAAAGATGAGCACCCTGCCACAACAAATGACCTAGGAGAAACACTGATAGAATATAAGTTCATTGTAAGGAATTAGCATTATCATTATTACCATGAAAGACAGGAGATCATGATTCTGTGTGTGCATGTGTTTGTATGTCTGTTAGCAAAATATTGCACAGTCCAGCTGATGTATTTAAATGAAACTCTCGGGAAGTACTCCTCATTACCTTTTGAAGCCAGCCCGATTCAAGATGGCTGTCACAGCTAGTCGACCTTTGCAAATTGGTAAACACATTTAACTCAGTCACTCTTTCGGATTTTGAGCTCAAATTTTGCATGGTAGTAGCTGACAGTCATCTCCAACAAATTATCTGAGCACTAAAAGATCATGCAAATCATTTGCTTAAAACCTTGCCGTTAAGTGGTGGGAGTCAACTTAATCTTTTAGCAAAATAGCTTAATACTCACTGGGCGAATTTTAATAAAACTCAGACAGGTATCACTGAATGAACGTTTATAGTTTATACCTTGTGGAGCCAACTCGATTCAAATGGCCACCACAGCTATTCGACCTTAGCAAACAAAAACAGCAACAAGTTGGTCATTTTAGCTATTGAGCTAAAACACATCACAAGAGATCTTCTGGATGTAAAGACCTTTTTCTGTGCTCCTTTGTGTTTGTGCTGCTGTTTGGTCAGCGTATTGTTTTGCACTATAAGTGTTTAGCATATTTCTTAGTTTATATCTTAGATCCGTATTACTGTTTATTTTACTATTTATATTTTTGCTGTTGTTGGATATAACTGGGACCCTGTACACAATTTTGTTCCACCACATGTGCCACATGTGGTGCGAATGACAATAAAGAATCTTGAGCCTTTAAAATAAAAGCCTAACTTTTTAGTACAGAACTTACGGTACTTTTTTTTTTCAGTTCACAGCTACAAATCAACAACAGGTTGAAAAAAGCAGAACTACTGTGGAAATGAGATCTGATAAAGAGTTAAGAGGAGTTTTAGAGAGACAGGAGTCTGTTCTAGACCCTCACATCATCAGTCGTCATGTTTCACTTCATGACATTTAAGGTGTTTTACAACAAAAACAAGCCACTTCATCTGTGGTGTCAAGAAGAAAACTTTACTGTATCACCTACACGTAATGAAGCTCGCTTTACTCTGTTTTCAAAGGAACAAAAACTCTGGGTTTCACCTATGGAAAAGACGATAGCTTCATATTGAATAGAGGTGGATTATGGCACTGTGTGCACAGGAGATCGTCTCCTCTGAAGCTGTCTCGGTTCTGTCAGATTCTGCCCCCGACACGCACCGAGCCCATGAACCTAATTTCACCTAATCAGCTTAGGCAACAGCAACCATTTGCTGTGACTCTGGTAGACATGCAAATAGGACTTAACTATGTCTATCCTTAATTCCTAAATGTTCAAGTCAGGCAGAAGTCCTCTTTTATCTCGTCAAAAACAACAGCTCCAATTAAAGACATGGAAAGAGAATTAAATATTCAAAACCCCAGCAGAGAGGTGTTTTTGCTTTTTGGGGGTGGCCTGGAGAAGAAAGAATCTCTCTGATTTGAGTGTTTTGGTTTTAAACCAACAAATTCTAACAGATTTTTTCCCGTTTTCACTTTTGCTCTAGCTCAATCCTTCTAATTGTGAGGAAACATGCTGCACAAATATATTAGCGCTTCTGTGTGCTCAGCTGCAGGAACAAGCGCTAAGAAAACAGACCCAAAACAAACGCCAACAGATAAGATTTACACATCGGCGATGGAAAAAGTTGAAGATGCGTTCCGTTTGAACGTCTAATGGCTTCTTAGCGGTTCCGTGAAGTGAAGCAGCTGCCATGTCGACGCATCAGCAGTGAGAGGGACGACAGCCCCGTCCCCGTGAGGACAGGAGCGCCGGGCCTCCATGTTTGACTCAACATCTGCTCCTCTGCACTTCAGCTCTGCAGCAATAAACGGGCAAACAAAGAGGTGGGAGGTGAAATGATCAGATTTTCCATTTCAAAGCATTTGTTCTGAGTTCATCCCTCCTCCTTTTTCCATCCTTACAGGACGGAGAAGAACAGGATCAAGTTCTGCCATTTGGGGGACCGAGGCCTGAGCCATGACAGGAATTAAACTACAGAAGTAAAACTACAAAAGTTAAACTACAGGGATTACAATCTTTATGAAAATGCACCATGAGCGCTGACTCTGGTGAAGAAGCTGAAAATGAGTTAGTAAAGCTAAAGTAGAAAACACTAGATTCATTCATTCATTCAACCTTTATTTATACAGGCTAGCCTCATTGAGCCACGGGGACTCATTTACAAGAGGGACCTGTCTCACTCACACCCAGGGTCAATTTAGAGTTACCAATCAGCCTAACATGCATGTTTTTGGACTGTGGGAGGAAACCGGAGCACCCGGAGAAAACCCACGCATGCACGGAGAGAACATGCAAACTCCACCCAGAAAGGCCCCCGGACCGGGATTTGAACCGGGGACCTGCTCGCTGAGAGGCAGCAGCTCTACCAGTTGTGCCACCGTGCTGCCCAAATAGATACAAGCTAAAAGAAGCAAAGTGTTAGCTAAAAAAGATAAATGCCAGATAAATGCTAAAAAGGCAAAAGGCTAGCAAAATCTTAAAAGCAGAAAATGCTTAAAAGCAAGCTAAACATTAAATGTAACAAAAACTAGTTAAAAGTATCAAAACATTTGCCAAAAGCTAATGTAGCAAAACTAGCTAAACACTCAATTTAAAAAAAATCTATTAAATGACAAATAAAAGTAGGAAAATAGTAGCTAAAATAACAGAAGACTAGCTAAAGATAAAGTACCAAAGGTTAGCTAAAAATATCAAAAACCTTTCATAAAAGCTAAAAGTAGTAAAAGCCTAGCTAAATTACTAAAAGTAACAAAAGCTTATCTGAAAGACAAAAGCAAACTACTGTACTGGTAGTAGTTAAAGTAGCAGAAAATGAACTGAAAACTAAAGTAGCAACAGACTAACTAAAAACATCAAAAGGATAGCCAGAATATGAAGAGAAAAAAAAAGCTATCTTAAAGTACCAAAAAGCTAGTTGAAAGCAAAAGTAGAAAAAGGATAAACTAAAAATAATCAAATGTTTTCTAAAAGTAGCAGAAAACTAGTGAAAAGTAGAAAAAGCTGGCAAAAATATAAAAGTAGCAAAAGGCTAGCAAAAGTAGCAAATAGTTGATTAAAAGCTAAACAATTTAAAGACTAACATTATCTACCGTAAATGTAGCAAAACCCCAGCTACAAGCTAACAGTAGCATAAGAAGACAAAAATAGAACCAGTAGCTACAAGCTAACAGTAGCATAAGAAGACAAAAATAGAACCAGTAGCTGCAGCAGAACAGTGTTTCTACATTAAAGCTACTGTATGTAACTTTTCTAAAAATATATTTTTAACATATTTCTTCACTCTGTCACTATCTCCTGACAGACTGATGTTAGACAGGTAATCTCTGAAAAAAACTATAGTCCTCTGGCTTCTCCCGGTGGTACTACAAGCATTTCTAAAAACCCACAGTGACCCGCCGTTAACCAGCCAATAAAAACAGAGTTTTTAACCAGCCAATAAAAACAGAGTTTTTAACCAGCCAATAAAAACAGAGTTTGGTTCATGAACGAGCTTCTCACGCCCATCCCCCGCCTGTCCCAACCCCGCCTGGCCAGTCACGAGACAGGCCATGTTGTGGAGGAGGAGCTAAGGAGGGTGAGTTGCAGGTCAGCCAGAGCAAGGGGGAGGGACCAGAAAGGTGTCTCTGTTCAAAATTTTTCTGTCCAGCGTTTTCCAGAAACTACATAATGCAGCTTTAGCTGAAGAGATCTTTGTGTATTTGTATGGGGAAAATATTTGTAAATAAAGTTAAATATTTTGAAAAATAGAAAAGTTACAAAAAAAAACAGTCAGAGCACTCATCACCTGAATGAGCCTAACATTTTGGTATAAAAATGGCTAAAATGGCACAAAGTATACTGGAGTTTAAAAAAAAAAAACACTCTGAAAATTTAAAAAAAGAAAAACAACGGAAGGGTGACACGGTGGTGCAGTTGGTTGAACTGTTGCCTCTCAGAGAGAAGGCCGTTCGTACAAATCCCGGTCGGGGACCTTTCTGGGTGGAGTTTGAATGTTCTCTCTGTGCATGTGTGGGTTTTCTCCAGATACTCCAGTTTCCTCCCACAGAACAAAAACATGCATGTTAGACTGATCGGTAACTCTAAATTGTCCCTAGGTGTGAGTGAGAGAGTGAACGGTTGTTTGTCTCTATGTGACCCTGTAATGGACTGGAGACCTGTCCAGGGTGTGTCCCCCGTCTCTCGCACAGTGACTGCTGGAATGTGGGCACCAGTGACCCACACGACCCGAAAAAGGAAGACGCAGGTAAAGATAATGGATGCAAGGAAAACAACAGAGTGGATGCTGACTCAGCTTCACACAATAAAATTAGTGGTTACAAATCTGTTGAAGAGATCTAGTTAACAAATATAACACAAGGCCTAATAGTTTTCATGATGATCAAAACTGGTACATTACCAGTAATCAGTTCAAGTTGGATTCAGGTTTATATAAACGATCCATCATCCATCCAAAATCCTTCATCTCCCATTAGCAACATGCTAATAAAGAGGAATTTTTATTTGTTATTGTATTGAAGTCCAAAAAACGTCTACTCACATCCATTATTTAATATAAATTTGACTGTTCTGTTAATAGGATCTTAGATCATTAGGACAAACATCAATCCTTCATTCATGTTGAGCTACAAACACAAATCACGATGAACAAGGTCTCCACAAAACAGCATAAATGTGTGTTTTAACCAACTGCGCTCCAGGAAACACAATTTAAGTGTTTGAATCGTGCAGTTGTTTTATCTTGAATGTGATGCTTTCAGTTAATGTTCAACAGTCATAACAGAAAGGCTTTGTTGCATTAAAGCAATAACATGAGCTGCTAAAGCAACTGGATAATTAAATCCAACCAAGCCAACTAGGTTAGTGGTATTGCATTACATTTTGAAAAGAAATGGTTCAAAAATTCAAAAGCAAAATTCCAAAATATACATATATTAACAGTACCGGTATACTGTATACTGCTATCCTCTGGATGGGTACAAACAGAAAGAATCAGAAAGGAGCCACAAGCAGAACCTCTTAGGGGTAACTTCTGTTGAAAGAAGAATTTAGGTTAGGGTCAGGACCATAATCCTCCACTTGAGGACCCCTAACCTAGCTCAAAGTGTATTATTTCTTTTACCGAATTAAAAAAAGTGTCCAAAGATGCTTTCTGTAGTTGCACAAAGACCAAAATGTGATATTCTTAAACAAACTTGGGAGCATTGTCTCTTTGTGCTTTTGGTAAACTCTACTGGCATTGAGCTTCAAATAATGAAGTTGTTAACACATAAACAACCAATTTTTATTGAATTTATAGTCTGTTCACAGGGCACCAATACACAACAAAAGTTACCTCAGGGCAAAATACAAAGAAGCAAAAAATCCTGAATCCAAATTTAGCTGCAAACAGATTCAGGAAATCAACTTCAACCATTACTACTGTACATGTCTTCCCCACACAAAAGTATAATCCAAGCACAAATAACACAACATAACCTCATATTTGCTTTATAAAACAAACATCTCAATAACAAGCCTCCTGTCTGAAACTAACAATTCAGTTTAAACAAAAATACAGTCATCCATCTTTTGATTTGCTTGTTATATTCACCTTGAAAAAAGTGGATTTGTTGCAAAATTTGATTTGATTGTGCATCAAAAACTACACACATATCCACCTCTTTCAACTACAGTACAAAAAACAATAAACTACAATCTAACGTTAACATCACAACCAAACTTCACTGAAACAGATTTTCACACCAATTTACACATAACAATCCATTACAGCAATGTGAAATCTGATAGTTGAGTATTTAATCTTGAATGCAATGTTTTAAGTTGAAGTCAGCAATCAAAAAATAATCAAGCTTTGTTAAGATAAAATATCAATACGAGATATAAAAAGCAACTTAAAAGTGCTAATTGCACTTAACGTAACCACCTGGCTTCAAATGCTAGTTCATTTTCTGAATACAGTAGTGTCCTAAGGTGCTTTCTGTAGTTGCACATGTGCATTAGTTCACTATTTCTTAACAAACTTGACCTTTTTCATTTCTTTGTTCACAAATCTCTTGAATCCTTTGCCATCTAACTCAAATAACGTGTATTTGTTTACATTTAGGCAGCTAACACAACACACAGAAGCAACTGACACAACTAAGTTAGATTTATGTAACATTTTAATTTGTAGAGCATAAATCAAACTACAATCATAATCATCTTTCCTAACAACAAAAATACAATGTTAGAAATATCTACTTGTAGATATTAAGTTTTATAAAGCAAACATTCCTATATAAGAATCCTGATTTTATATCAATTTAAACATGAACTTGGCTGTTGTTTGATTTACACCATTGTGTTGTCTTAAATGTAAAGTTTTTAGATATTTAACAATATAAAAGGCAGGTTTTGTCATGATAAACAATACTGTATAAAAATCAACTAAAACGTGCTAATTAAATCCACCTAGCTTAAATGCTATTCAGTTTTCTAAATAAAATATGTCCCAACGTGCTTTCCGTAGTTGCACTATTTTTAAACAAACTTGACCTTTTTATTATTTTTACTCCTAAATATCTTGCATCCTTTAACCATCTAGCTTTAAATGTGTACTTGTTTACATTAAGTAGCTAAGATTAGTAACATTTTAATTTCAGAGCGTAAATCAAACATATCCATCCACCTGTCCTACAAACACACAATCGTGTAAATATGACATGTTTTTATAAAACTAACATCCCGATAACAATCCTCCTGTTTGAGACTGATTCTCTCTACAAAATAAACAGAAAACTCCATCCTCCATCTTGGTTGTTTTCCAATAAAACTTTTGGTTAAAAAAAACTTTTGGAAAAAGTGGATTAATTTCCTTCTAAAGTGGTCTGAGTGTGTCTGTTCGGCAGTGAAGGTGCTTGAGGGACGGATTTAAAAATAACCAAGATGGCGAGAGGCTTGTTGTTTCGGAAGGGGGGGCAGAAAAAATGGAGGATATTGTAATTTACACAAAGGGATAAATTTCAACAACTCGGCCGCGCGGCGGCTGCAGCTAGCTCGTGTCGGTTTGAGGAAGCGCTCGCGCGGCGATAGCACCAGCGGTACCCCGGCAGCGACCACCGAACACGAGAAAAAAAAATAAAAACAACTCCGAAACACCGAGGAAAACTCGAACCGAGCTTCACATTGACCCGAACCGACGTGGACCGTTTATTTTTATTTAGTAAGTTTAATTTTCGTGTCGAGGGACCGTTAAGGTGGACGGACAGCGGCGCGAGGACCAACGGCTAGTCCGGTGCCTCGACCCTTCCCTCCTGCTCCTCTCGCCGCTTCTCTCTCGCTCCTCCTCGGTTACATCCAGCACGAAAATCCGCTCCGAAAACACGACAACTTAGACGTTTGTTACCACCGTTAAAAAAAAAACGGTAAAAAGTTTAGATAATTAAACTGTAAAATACTACTTATGGAGCCCAGAGTAGAGAGAGGACGAAGGAGGAGGGAAGAAAAAAAAAACAAGCCAGGACACACAAAGACGATTCCCACTATCAGGTCAAATCCATTAGAAACACTTGTAAATAAAAATAAAAGTTTTAAACGAATATTATAGCAGCTGAGCGAATTACAACGAAAAGAAAGTAAAACACAAAGCGAACCGAAGCCAAGCTCACCGCTTCGGTCTGATGAGGCGAAAAACAAGAGAAAATAAAAACACTTACCTTTTCTCTCTTTTTATAGTTTCGATACTTCACTTTATTTCCAGATCGGGTTTGGTTTTCATTTAGATCAACTAAACACTTCTTGTCGCCTCAGTTTTATTCTTCCCCCGGTCGGTTTTGGTTCTGAAAGAAGAGGTCGAATGATAAAGAAGGGAATTGGGCAGTAATTGAGTCTCGGTGTGTGTGTGTGTGTGTTAGTTACTAACAGCAGATTGAAGGAGACTCCTCAGGTTTATTCAGCTCCACTTCAAGAACCGACCTGACGTCAGCTCACTGCTGCCACACAAAGAAAACTTCACATGTCTGCAGCGCAGCAAATACAAGGTAATTGACCGCTACTACCTTAAACGTGACATTATTAATATTAACTCCACGGGACTGACAAAAAATGGAGTCTACTGTCCTTCAAAATAAGACATGATTGTCCCATATTTGAAGCCCATTTAAACTGGCATAGCTATAAATAGCAAAATTCTAATTAAAGCCTAAAGTAGCAGAATGCTATCCTAAAGCTAAAAATAGCAAATGGCTAGTCATGAGTTACAAAAGACAAGCTAACAGCAAAAGTAAAAATAAAAAAAGGTTAGCCAAAAACACTAACTATGGTGAGTGTTTTTAGATTGAAGTAGCAAAAAGCTAGCTAAACGTTAAAAATACTGTAGCAAACTTGCTAATAGCCAAAAGAGCAGTCAAAAGCTAGCGAAAAGTTGCAAAAGACTAGCTAACAGCTAAATTAGCAAAATGGTAGTCAAGAGTTAAAAGTAGGAAGAATTTGTCAAACATTAAAATGCTAGTTATGAGCTGCAAAAGACTAGCTAACAACTGAAGTAGCGAAAGACTAGCCAAATGTTAAAAATAGCTAAATGCTTGCTTTGAAATGCAAAAGGTTAGCTAACGGGTGAAGTATTAAGTCTATCCAAATGCGAAAAGTAGTGAAATGCTAGCAACAAGTTGCAAAAGACTATCTAACAGCTAAATTAGCAAAATGGTAGTCAAGAGTCAAAAGTAGGAATAATTTGTCAAACATTAAAAGTAGCAAAATTCTAGTTATGAGTTGCAAAAGACTAGCTAACAACTGAAGTAGCAAAAGACTAGCCAAATGCTAAAAGTAGCTAAATGCTTGCTATGAAATGCAAAAGGCTAGCTAATGGGTGAAGTATTAAGTCTAGCCAAATGCTAAAAGTAGTAAAATGATAGCAACAAGTTGCAAAAGACTAGCTATCGGCTAAAGTACATAAAGCTAGTTTAAAGGGGACCACACATGCAAAATTCACTTTTTGATGTTTTTTTTTACTCAACTTTGGGTATGTACTTCATAAAAAACAGTCCTAAGGCCAAAGAAATGTACCCAGTGGTTTATTTACTCTAAGTACCGTATTTTCTGGTGTATAGGTTGCACCAGTGTATAGGTCGCATTGTCCAATTATCACCAATAGATTGGAAAAATCCCTAGATAGGTCGCACTGGTGTATAGGTCGCACCTACGTTTAGCTCTGCTGCAAATGTCTGCCACAGGAGCGCACAGCAAGGCTTTTAAGAAGATTAACACTTAAAAACAATTATTTGTTTGATAAAAATTATAGCAAATATGTGTCTGAGCTGAACTTTTCCTTAATAAATGAACGTAATTGTGAAATGAGCTGGATTTAAAATTTGTTTTGCCGAAAGTGATAACAAGCCATATATAGGTCGCACCTGTGTATAGGTCGCAGGCCTTGAAAAAACCATAAAAGGTGCGACCTATACACTGGAAAATACGGTAGATTTATTTGTCTGTGATACAAACGGTTCGTTCCTCACTTCCTGCGGTTTGTGACGTCACAAACCGCAGCCACAACCCACCACAACCAGAGCCATATAAAGTGAGAGTTGCGACACTTCCATAGAGTTCCATTGTAAGAATGGAATGCGGAAGTCATGTGGGTCATGGAGGGGGCGATTTGTTCCATGGCTCTGGTTACAGTCTGAAGCTGCCTGCAGTAGCGCTCCGTCGCCGCCAGAGGGCGCAGCTCCACAAGGTTTCCATAGCCGTAGTTTGGAACAATTGACCGCCTGTCGGCGAGTTCAAAGCGTGTCGGAACTCTCACTTTATATGGCTCTGACCACAACCTGAGTCCAGCCCATCACCTAGCAACCCCTGGTTAGGCTCAACCCACAACACATGACTGTTGTTTTTCATGATTTCATCTCATCTTTTGTTTATATGTTCTTAATTTCATGTGTACAGCACTTTGTTGCAGCTGTGTTTTTTTTAAATGGCTTTATAAATAAAGTATAATTGTTATTTTTATGTTTTAGTTCAATTTTTTGTGTATTTGCGATCGCTCCCAACGCGCAGCCGGTAGAAATGAAACGAGCAGACCGCCGGCGTAGGGACCGGCGGCAACGGGACCCTCTCTTCTGGCGGATGGAGCGGAGCTTCAACTGTACAGCCTCGCAGCAGCCTCGCAGCAGCGAGGACCTTCTCCTTACGGATTAATTTACGGGAGACACTTGGTGAACTTTGTGTGTGTCTTGACTGGAACAGCGATAACTCCCAAAATCGCCGCGTGCAACGAGCGGAGCTGGCGAACACCGGAAGAGGAACAAGCTAACATTAGCATCGGATTCGGGTGGTCTAATGCTAAAAGGAGCAGCAAATTGCGGCGCGCTCAGACGGGTTTCGGTAAGTTATCTTAAGCTAGCACTAACAGTAAGTCAAATGAGTAATAAAAAAAGAGCTAATTTTAAAACAACAACACATTACAGATACTGGCTGTTACAGAGGGCGTAAACAGATCGTTGAAGGGCGTGGACTTCAGAACTCAGTATCAGAAACCGGTCGTTCAAAACGAAAGTTAAAAATGGCAGAATTAAAAAGGGTATAATTGATTATCTAAGAATTATTTTGTGTATTAAAATGAATTAATATTGTCAAGATAGCACACAGACATAACATAAAAATTTTAAAGACCTATATGTGGTCCCCTTTAAAGATTTTCATCTTTAAATCACTTCTTGGTCTGCTGCTTTCATACATCTTCTCCTACATGTCTCTGCGTGAGTGCAGCTACAGCGTGCGCTCTCAGGACATGATTACCGGTACCTGCAGTGTTCCGTCAGTGAGAACTGAGCTTGGCAAAAGGGCCTTCTCCTACTCCGCTCCTGTTTCCTGGAATATCTTACAAAAAGATCTAAAGATCTTGACCTTGATTTCTCCAAATGGCTTTAAGAATCTGTTGGAATCCTGGCAAAAACCAATGCAGACATGTTCCTGTTTTTAATTTTCTGCATCTGCCTTATAATTTGTCTGTTTTGCTACTTTTGCTCATTGATTATACTTGATTTTATCACTTATTTTTTATTTTAACATTGATTTTAGTTGCACCTTGTAGCACTTTGAGATTTTTGTTAATGAAAAGTGCGTTACAAATTAAATTCATTATTATTATTATTTGATATCTTTGTTTTAACTTGTTAAAAAAATCTAAATGCCTCTCTTATGATTGTCTATTGTTGATTGTCCAAGGAAAATCTACTCAAAGTCAAAGTCAACTTTATTGTCAGATCTGCAATATGTACTGTACAGGACATACACAGGACCGAAATTGCGTTTCTCTCAGTCCCTCGGTGCAACAGTAAACATCTAAACATTGAAACACTGAAACATATAATAATAGACATAAGCATAAAATAGTAAAACTAACACTGTCCTGAGTTTTTTGCATAGTGGTATAAGAGTATGAAAATTTACACCAACTCTAAAACTAAAACATTAAACATTTAATGAACATAATACTGTCCTGAGTTTTTGCATACTAGTATAAAAAAAGAGTATAAAAAGTATAACTAAAATAAACTAAAGGTTTCTAGCATTGACATTTGCAAAGTGGCAAAGCAGCGTATGAGTTAATGTACACAGTATATGTATGAGGTAGTAGTTGATGTTGTTATAGAGGCAAAAAGTGGCATATGCAGTAAGGCACATTGGGCATCCCTAAATAAGACCGTTCAGAGCACACTGTATATGTATCAGCAGTGGTGTAGATATTAGAGTAGTGTAAATGTAAACAGTAGTAATTACATGTAAGCAGTAGTAATAAAAGTAAACAGTATTAATAAATGTAAACAGAGAATGTAAACAGTATTATGATTATAGGCAGTGATGTAATACAAACATTAGTGCAAGTATGAGAAGTAGTGCAAACTGTATGAGCACATGACCAAAACAGACGAAAGCACCGTGTTGCTGGGAGAGAGAGAAGCCGCAACGTTTGCACGCGCCGCCATCTTGGAACTTTTTCTACTGTTGCTGTTGTCATCATTCTTTGTTTGTAGACAGGTCTCTCTTGTAAATGAGTCCTCGAGGCTCAATGGGATTAACCTGTCTAAATAAAGGTTGAATTACTGTAATGAAAAAAGTAGCAACAGGCTGCATGGTTAAAAGCTTCTTCTTCTTTCGGCTGTCGCACGAAGACTTGGTAATTATTGTTACGCCGATGTCGCAATCACATACCACCGAGCTACCACAGTCCTCTGTGTGGAGCAGAGAGTCGCTATCAAGGGTGCCCGGGGAAGCAGATTTTGAGGGTTAAGGTCCTTGCTCAAAGGTCCAGAAGGGTGCAAATGAGCGTGGAGGCAGGTGTGGGTGCTTCACCTTTCCCATCCACATTTTGATGTTGTCAGTACCGAGAGCTGAACCAGTGATCTTATGATCACAGGCCCACCCTTTCTAACATCTGCACCACCACTCCCCTTAAAGGACAAAAGCTAAAAGAAGTAAAATGTAAGTTAAAGCACAAAAGTATCAACGTATTTCTGCTCTACTTCAAATTCAGATTCAAAAATACTTCATTAATCCCAGAGGGAAATTAAATGTTGTAGCTCATTCTCCTGGTTTCGTTAAAGAGATGGTCTATGGTGATGGCTGTGGGCAGGAAGGATCTCTTATGTTGGTCCATCTTATAGCAGATCTGAAGAAACTGGCCACAGATGTTGAGCTGTTTACTTGGACTTGGTGGGCCTCTCGGTACTCCTGGGCAGCAGGACCATATGAATGTTGGGCAGAACTCCTCCAGGAGCGATGGTCACTCCTCTCGGCAGCTTGTTGAGCTCCTCATCATTGCAGACAGCCAGCTGCAGGTGTCGGGGGATGATCCTGGTCTTCTTTAACACAAGCTGTCTTTCCCACCAGCTCCAGGATTTTGGTTGTCAAGTACTGTACTTGAGTACCGCCGCCAGGTAGACGAAGGTGCATCCACGGCACCTCCTTTACAACTCATTTGGTATTTGGAGCTGTAGTTGAGGAATTTTTTGAGATGTTAATTACAGTAGTTGCTTTCAGTTGTAAAAAAGAAAAAAATCACTGTTGCCACGGTTACGCATCATAACAAGTGTCCAAAAGTAATAAAAATAATAATAATTTGTCACATTTGTCATCTGTGTATGTTCCCATACTTGACAGACGAAATTGGTCTTCTGCATTTAACCCAACCACCACCAGGTGGTGCAGCGAGCAGCGTAGTCGCGCTCGGGGAGCTGGAGAATTAGATGTGCACTCATAGACACCCCAAGGTGTGTAGTGGCCGGGGCGCGAACCCGCGTCCTTCGGGTCCCAAGTCAAAAGCCCTGCCACTACACCATCTTGGCTCAGTAAAATCCTTCAAGAACCGACCTGACATCAGCTCACTTCTGCCACACAAAGAAAAACACATTTCTGCAGCGCAGCAAACACAATCCACCATCACCCTCAGCACTGGCTCTCCTCAGGGATGTGTGCTGAGCCCTCTTCTGTTCACTCTGCTCACATATGATTGTATAGCCACACATCCAGGCTGTCATATTGTTAAGTTTGCAGATGATACAGCTGTGGTGGGATGCATCACAGATAATGATGAATCCAGCTACAGACAGGAGGTGGAACATCTGGAGAGCTGGTGCAAAGAGAACAACCTTCACATGAATGTGAAGAAGACGAAGGAGATGATTGTGGACTTAAAGGTTCAGTATGCAGTTTCTGTAGAACTGCAGCAGTTAGAAATATTTTCAACAGGCAAAGCATTCTGATCCCTCCCCCTCAGAGCCATATGTGGCTCTGCCCCCTTGTGGTCTGTTGAATTTCAAATTCAAGCTCTGTTTTTATTGGCTGATTCAAATTCAAGCTCTGTTTTTATTGGCTGGTTACAAACTCTGTTTTTATTGGCTGGAAAATGGCGGGTCACCTTTTCTTTTTAGAAATGCTTATTTACCACCTGGAGAAGCAAGGGGACAATATTTTTTTTTTTTTTTTTCAGAGATTACCTGGCTAACATCAGTCTGTCAGGAGGTAGTGACAGAGTGAAGAAATATGTTCATAAAAAAAGCTACATATTGCTGGACTTCAGAAGGAACAAACACACCCACACCCCACTGTATATAGGTGGATCTGCGGTGGAGGTGGTCTCCAGCTACAAATACCTGGGTGTACACTTGAATGATAACCTCAGCTGGAGCAATAACACCACCAGCCTGATCAAGAAAGGTCATCAGAGACTCTACTTCCTCAGACGGCTGAGACGAGCCGGTCTGAGAAGCCCAGTCCTCACCTCGTTCTACAGGTGTGCAGTGGAGAGCGTCCTGTGCTCCAGCATCAACGTGTGGCATGGAGGCTGCACAGTTGCAGAGAGAAAAGCTCTGCAGAGAGTGGTGAAGGCTGCACAGAAGTCTGTGGGAGTCAGTCTCCCCACCATCACAGACATTTACACCTCCAGATGCAGAAAAAGAGCCACCTGCATCATGAAAGACCTCACTCACCCAGCACACTCACTCTTTGCACCACTCCCCTCGGGACGGAGGTTGAGGAGCATCAAATGTAGAACCACTAGACTGAGAAACAGCTTCTACCCTGAGGCTGTCAGACTCATGAATAAATAAATAATAAGAATAAACACTGCAAAATGTCACATCATACTGATACTGTACTGATCTGTTTCTTGTTGCTGCGTTCATCTGTGACCATCTGCTCATGTTCGTGCTGCTGTTTATAATGATGTTTTTCTACTACATTAGGGCTTAGTGTATTACTAGCTGATGTGATGTCTCTCTTAGTTAATCCTAGATGTTATTATTGTATTTCTCTTGCATTTGTTGTTGGATGTAACTGGGACCCTGTGTACATAATCTCGTTTTCAACACATGTACTACATGCGGTGCAAATGACAATAAATTCTCTCTGACTCTGACTCTGACTCTGACAAGAAATATTACCTATTACGCTATTACCTTAAACGTGACATTATTAATATTAGCTCCACAGGACTGACACAAAATGCAGCCAACTGTCCTTTAAAATAAAACATTGTCCCCTATTTGAAGCTAAACTGAAACCTATTATCTAAACTGGCACATAGCTATACACAGCTAAATACGAGTTAAAGGCTAAAGTAGCATAATGCTAGCTAAAGCTTAAAGTAGCAAACGGCTAACCATGAGTCACAAAAGACAAGCTAACAGCTTAACAACAACAAAAAAGGCTACTAATCAAAATAAGTGAAAAGCTAGCTAAATCCTTAAATAAGAAAACACTAGCTATGACTACCAAAATACAGGGGGTCCCCGACTTACGAGCGCATCGACATACGAGGTTCCGGACTTACGAGCTCACTAACAAACAGTAAATTTGTAAATAACATACAGAAAATACAGCACTTTTATGTGTTTTTAGATGAAAGTGTGTTAGCTAACCGTTTGGAAACAAGTTTCTGAGCATGTTCTAGTATGAACGTTTGTGATGGAAAACGAGTGTTCGTAGTAGCGCTAGCATAAATTTTCCGACTTACGACCGAAAATCCGGATTTACGAGCAACACGTGTTTCGGGTTCAGATATCAAAGTCAACTTTATTGTCAGAACTGCAATATGTACAGGACATACACAGGACCGAAATTGCGTTTCTCTCAGTCCCTCGGTGCAACAGTAACCATCTAAACACTAAACACTAAAACATTTAATAAACATAAGCATAAAATAGTAAAAGTGTAACACTGTCCTGAGTTTTTTCATAATAGTATAAAAGTATGAAAATTTACACCAACACTGAAACACCAAACACCCCTAAAACACCAAACACCCAATGAACATAAGCATAAAATGAAATAATAAAAGTGTAATACTGTCCTGAGTTTTTGCATAGTAGTATAAAAAGTATAAAAAGTATATCTATAAAATAAACGGAAGGTTCTAGCATTGACATTTGCAAATTTACGAGATTTCGTGTTACGAGCACCTCTTAGTAACGGAACCCGCTCGTAAGTCGGGGACCTTCTGTAGTAGTTTTTATGTTGAAATAGTAAAAAGTTAGCCAAAAGTTAAAAGTAGCAGAAGACTAGCTAACAGCCAAAAGAGCAGAAGCCTAGTTGAAAGTGAAAAGTAACAAAAAGGCTAGTCAAAATCATCCATCCATTATCTTTACCTGCTTCTTCCTTTTTGGGTCACGGGGTTCGCTGGTGCCCATGTCCAGCCATCACTGTGCGAGAGGCGGAGGACACCCTGAACAGGTTGCAAATCCATCACAGGGACACACAGAGACAAACAACCATTCACTCTGTCACTCACACCTAGGGAGGAATCCAGAGTACCCGGAGAAAACCCACACATGCACGGAGAGATCATGAAAACTCCACCCAGAAAGGCCCCCCGGAACGGGATTTGAACAAGGGTAACCTGCTCGCTGAGAGGCAGCAGCTCTACCAGTTGTGCCACCGTGCTGCTCTGGTCAAAATCATAGTTATTGGGCAGCACGGTGGCACAACTGGTAGAGCTGCTGCCTCTCAGCGAGCAGGTCCCCGGTTCAAATCCCGGTCCGGGGGCCTTTCTGGGTGGAGTTTGCATGTTCTCTCCGTGCATGCGTGGGTTTTCTCCGGGTGCTCCGGTTTCCTCCCACAGTCCAAAAACATGCATGTTAGGCTGATTGGTAACTCTAAAATTGACCCTGGGTGTGAGTGAGACAGGTCCCTCTTGTAAATGAGTCCCCATGGCTCAACGAGGCTAGCCTGTATAAATAAAGGTTGAATGAATGAAAAAAAGTTATCGTAAATGCTAGAGACAAGTAAAAAAATATATACTGTTTAGCTAATGGCTAAATTAGCAAAATGCTAATCAAGAGTTAAAGGTAGGTAAAATTAACCAACTGTTAAAAGTATCAAAATGCCAGCTATGAATTTACAAAAGGCTAGCTAATGGCTGAAGTAGAAAAAAAACTATCCGAATGCTAAAAGTATTGAAACACTAGCTACCAGTCGCAAAAGACTAGCTAACAACTAAATTAGCAAAACACTAGTCAAATGCTAAAATAATTAAAATGCTAGTTGTGAGCTGTAAAAGGCTGAATGGCTGAAGTAGCAAAAGACTATCCAGATGTTAAAATTAGTGAAATACTAGCTATGAGTTGCTAGCTAACAGTCTGTCAGGGAATTTTTGGTCAAGGTCAAGGATGTTTATCACTACAAACGTTAAATTAACGTTGAACGATGTGTGTGAGTTACCAGAGAGTTATTTTCCCTCTCTCATGATCCTGCATGTTCAGCCGAGGTCACACTTAGCCAAGAGCTGATAATCAATCAATCAATCAATCAACTTTATTTGTATAGCACATTTCAAAAACCACAGGGTTAACCAAAGTGCTGTACAATAACACAAAAGACAAGTTAATTAAAACGATAAAAAAACATACAAAGCATACAAAAACAAAAAAATACATATACTGTACCAGTCTTGCTGCAGATGTGTTAAAATGTCATAAAAGATAAGATCACGTGTTAAAAGCTAAGGAATAAAACTGTGTTTTTAAGAGATTTAAAAACAGGAAGAGAGGAGGCGTATATAAGGTGTATAAAACAGTTCTCGCAGAGCAAAATCTCGCGACCAGGCTCCATGCATCTGTAAACCTGTGGGTGAAAGTCTGCCCTTGCAAGTAAATCTGGTTAAAATGTTTTCTTGTGTACTCGAGTGTGGCTTCTTTGAGTAAGATGAATAGAGTACAATATATTTTTATCCAACACAGTCAAAGTAGCAAAAGCTTAAACTAGCTAAAGACTAGCTAACAGTTGGTGTAGCGAACGACTAGTAGCTAACCACCAAAAGAAAAGGCTACTCTAAAGTTTAAACTAACTAAATGCTAGCTACAAGTTGGAAAGACTAGCTAATCGCTAAATTAACGAAAGGATAGTCAAGAGTTAAAAGTAGCAACAATGCTATGCTAGCTATGAGTTTCAAAGCCTAACTAATACTGTACCTAAAGTAGCAAGAAGCTTGTTGAAAGTAAAAAGACTGTCCAAAGACTAAAAGTGCAAATTGCTAGATATGAGTTACAAAATACTACCTAACGGCTAAAGTAGCAAAAAGCTAGTTCATAGTAAAAAGTAGCAAAAAGCTGGTTAAAAGCTAAAAAAAAGTAAAACGCAAGTTAAAACCCAAAAGTAGCTACAGTATGTTGTTTCAGCTCTACTTCAAGAACCGACCTAACATCATCTCAGTGCTGCCACATAAAGAAAATGACACATTTCTGCAGCACTGACAAAAAATTTAGCCAACCCACCTGTTATTGACACCTATTACCTTTGACACATTGCTATAAATAGCAACAAAAAAAACTAGCTATAAGCCAAAGTGGCAATTAAGTCTAGCTGAATTTTAAAAAAAGGAAATTAGCTAGCCAAAACTAAAGAGAATGCTAGCTATTTCATAGTAATTTCCTTTCCTTTATTTGACCATATTTAAAACCAGATAGAGATCATGATCATAATTATAAAGGCAGGAACGAACAATGCCCCAAAGACCCATCTCTGCCAGATGCCCTTAACAAGTTCTATGCACGCTTTGAAGACCCAAACAGACCACCCAGCACCAGACTCAATTCACCACCGGATGAAGAGCATCTCAGCATGACCGCAGCAGAAGTAAGGAGTACAGTACTTTCAGGAGAATTAATCCGCACAAAGACAACATACCTGGTAAAGTGTTGAAAGAATGTGCCGATCAGCTCTGCGAGGTGCTGGCCGACATCTTTAACACCTCGCTTACCCTGGAGACAGTCCCCATCTGCCTGAAGACCACCACCATCATCCCAGTCCCAAAAAGCTCTACAGTGTCTGGTCTGAATGCCTATCGGCCAGTAACCATCACCATGATAGTCGCTAAATGCTTCGAAAAACGTCATGACCCACATCAAAACAACCATCAACATCAATGAGAACCCTCATCAGTATGCATACCACGAGAATCGATCAACAAAGGATGCCATCTCCTCTGTGGTCCACACTGCTCTCATCCACCTGGAGCAGAAGGACTCCCACGTCCATCTGCTCTTTGTGGACTTCACATCTGCCTTCAACACCATGATCCCCCAAACCCTGATGGACAAACTATTCACACTAGGACTAAGCACCTCCATTTGTAACTGGGTACTAGACTTCTTAACAAACAGACCACACTCAGTGAGGATCCACAACTTCTCCTCCTCCACCATAACCCTCAGCACTGGCTCTCCTCAAGGATGTGTCTTGAGCCCTCTCCTGTTCACTCTGCTCACATATGATTGTGCAGCCACCCATCCAGGCTGTCATATTGTTAAGTTTGCAGATGATACAGCAATGGTGGGATGCATCACAACAAACAATGATGAGTCCAGCTACAGGCTGTTTTCGTCACAACACAGTGTTTTCGTCTTCTTTGTCCTACATCACCAAGTGCATTGATGATGTTACCAACCTCAAAACCATCACTGTTCTGGCTAATCAGAAGCCATGGCTGACAGCTGAGGTTTACAGACTCCTGAAAGCCAGGAATGCTGCCTTCAAAGCGGGAGATCAGGTGGGCCTGAGGGCAGCCAGAAAGAACCTGGATCTGGGCATCAGAGAGGCCAAGGAGCAGTATTCCAGGAAAATAGCTCACCGTTTCAAGGACAGCAAGGATACACGCAGTCTGTGGCAGGGAATACAGACCATCACAAACTACAAACCACCCCCCCAGACCTGTGACAGCTCAACCTCTACGCTGAATGAACTGAATGAGTTCTTTGCTCGGTTTGAGGCAAGTAACAGCACACCTGCACATAAACTCCCCCCCTCTCCTGATGGCCAGGTGCTGGCGCTGTCCTCAGACAGCGTAAGGCGATCATTTATCAAGATTAATGCCCGGAAGGCCTCTGGTCCTGACAACATACCTGGTCGTGTGCTGAAGGACTGTGCAGGGGAACTCGCAGCGGTCTTCACGGACATCTTTAACATCTCACTGAGCCAGGCCATCGTCCCCACCTGTTTCAAAGCCACCACCATCATCCCTGTCCCAAAGAAGGCAACGCCCGCATGCCTCAATGACTATCGCCCAGTAGCACTCACCCCCATCCTGATGAAGTGCTTTGAACGGCTAGTCATGAAAAGCATCACATCTGGCCTCCCTGGATCCCTTCCAATTTGCATACCGACCTAATCGCTCAACCGACGATGCCATCTCCTCTGCCCTCCACACAGCTCTCACACATCTGGACACGAAGGACTCTTATGTTAGAATGCTGTTCATCGACTTCAGCTCGGCATTCAACACCATCATCCCCCAACAGCTCATCCATAAACTGGACAGTCTGGGGCTGAACACCTCAATGTGTAACTGGCTGCTAGACTTCCTGACCGGGAGACCACAGACAGTACGGATCGGGAGTAACACATCTAGCACCATCACATTGAACACAGGGGCCCCACAAGGATGTGTGCTGAGCCCCCTTCTATTCACCCTGCTAACACACGACTGCACACCATCGTACAGCTCCAACCACTTCATCAAGTTTGCGGACGACACAACAGTGGTAGGTCTCATCAGCAACAACGATGAGACGGACTACAGGAACGAGGTGAGCCGCTTGGCCTTGTGGTGCGGACACAACAATCTCACTCTCAACGTGGAGAAGACAAAGGAGATTGTCGTGGACTTCAGGAAGAGGGATGCACAACATGCCCCTCTGACCATCAACAGCACCGCAGTGGAGAGAGTGGACAGCACCAAGTTCCTGGGAGTGCACGTCTCAAAGGACCTGTCCTGGAGCAGGAACACTGCAGCACTGGCCAAGAAGGCTCACCAGCGCCTCTACTTTCTCCGCAAGCTGAAAAGGGCTGGAGCTTCAACCCCCATCATGTGCACCTTCTACAGGGGTGCCATAGAAAGTGTCCTGACCAGCTGCATCACGGTGTGGTTTGGTGCATGCACTGCATCATGCCGCAAGAGCCTCCAGCGCATCGTGAAAGCAGCTGAGAAGATCGTCGGCACCTCCTTGCCCTCACTGCAGGACTTACACAGCAAACGCCTCACTCGGAAAGCCCACTGCATGGCAGGTGATCCCACACACCCACTACACAGCCGCTTTAGACTGCTGCCATCAGGGAGGAGACTGAGGAGTCTCCAGGCTCGAACCAGCAGACTGAGAGACAGCTCTGTTCATCAGGCAGTCAGAATGCTAAACACTCTGCCTGCTCTGCCTCCCCTCCCATTTGAACTGCCTTAACACAAAAAACTTTCTCACACATTACCACTCAACACAAAGTTTTTAACACTGGACCCTGTGTCATCAAACGGGTTATTCACTAAACTCTCGGTCATGTACTCATTCAGTTTGCACTACTTCTCATATTTGCACTAATGTTTGTATTACATTACTGCCTATAGTCATACTACTGTTTACATTCACTGTTTACATTTATTAATACGGTTTACATTTATTACTACTGCTTTACATTTATTACTACTGTTTACATTTACACTACTTTTATCTACACTACTGCAGATACATATACAGCATTCTCTGACTAGCCTTATCTAAGGATGCCAAATGTGCCTTATGTGCCTTACTGCATATGCCACTTTGCCTCTATACCAACATCAACTACCTCATACATATACTGTGTACATTAACTCATATGCTGCTGTGCCACTCTTTGCAAATGTCAATGCTAGAACCTTCAGTTTATTTTATAGATATACTTTTTATACTACTATGCAAAAACTCAGGACAGTATTACACTTTTATTATTTCATTTTATGCTTATGTTCATTGGGTGTTTGGTGTTTCAGGGGTGTTTGGTGTTTCAGTGTTGGTGTAAATTTTCATACTTTTATACTATTATGAAAAAACTCAGGACAGTGTTACACTTTTACTATTTTATGCTTATGTTTATTAAATGTTTTAGTGTTTAGTGTTTAGATGGTTACTGTTGCACCGAGGGACTGAGAGAAACGCAATTTCGGTCCTGTGTATGTCCTGTACATATTGCAGTTCTGACAATAAAGTTGACTTTGACTTTTGACTTTGAGGCAGGAGGTGGAACACCTGGAGAGCTGGTGCAAAGAGAATAACCTTCACATCAATGTGAAGAAGACAAAGGAGATAATTGTGGACTTCAGAAGGAACTGAACACAACATAAGAGGATCTGCAGGTTAATCCCATTGCGCCTCGAGGACTCATTTACAAGAGAGACCTGGTTACAAACAAAGAATGATGACAACAGCGACAGTAGACTTTCCTTGGAAAATAGATAAAGGTTAAAAAAAGGCTAGCTAAAAGTAACAAAACACTAGCTACAAATAAAAGCTTAGCTAAAAGCTACAAGGAGCAAAACTGACAGATTCCTTTTTGTATTTCAGACTCTTCTAACACGGGCGTGGTTTGTTTGTTAGCTAAACGTTCAGTTGTTTACAGGTTCCTTTATGACATCACTCCTAGTAGAACCGTCTTCAAGCGGAAGACATCGGGACAAAAAATAAGTCCTCCTGTCCCCCAGCTCCGCCTGGTCCACTCAGTGTTCCTGATTCAGTTTCTGAACGTCAGTGACCCTAACGTAGCTGTCAGTTCGTTCATGATACTGTTTGTTTGTTTGTTTGTTTATGGCATCTCAACTGTTGTAAACTAATAAAGCCAGCCACTAGGGAGCACAAGCCAGTGTATCTCTTGTGCCGGTCCCAAGCCCGGGTAAATGGTGAGGGTTGTGTCAGGAATGGCATCCGATGTAAAACACTTGCCAAAACCATAATGCGAGTTCATCAAAGTGAAACCATACCGGATCGGTCGAGGCCCGGGTTAACAACGTCCGCCACCGGTGCTGTTGACAAACAGGGTGCCGGCGGAAATTGTACTACTGTTAGTCGAAGACCCCGAGGAGGAAAACGTGTCAGGAGACAGAGGGAGAGGAGGAAAGTGAAGAATGTAGGACTGAGGGTTGCAACTCTAAATGTGGGGACAATGACAGGCAAAGGTAGAGAGCTGGCTGACATGATGCAGAGAAGAAAGGTAGATGTTTTATGTGTCCAAGAGACCAAGTGGAAGGGCAGCAAGGCTCGCAGCATTGGAGCAGGGTTCAAACTGTTTTACCATGGTGTGGATAGAAAGAGAAATGGAGTAGGGGTGGTCCTGAAGGAGGAGTTGGCAAAGAATGTAGTAGAGGTGAAGAGAGTGTCAGATAGGGTGATGTGTCTGAAGGTAGAAGTAGAAGGTCTGATGCTAAACATAGTCAGTGGTTATGCTCCACAGGTTGGATGTGATGGGGAGGAGAAAGATAAATTTTGGAAAGATTTGGATGAAGTGATAGAGAGTATTCCCAGGGAGGAAAGAGTGGTGATTGGAGCAGACCTGAATGGACATGTTGGTGAAGGAAACAGAGGATGAGGAAGTGATGGGTAGGTTTGGTGTCAAGGAAAGAAACCAGGAAGGACAGATGGTGGTGGATTTTACCAAGAAAATGGAAAGGGCTATAATCAACACTATTTACAAAAGAGGGAGGAACATAGAGTGACCTATAAAGTGGAGGAAGGAGTACACAGGTCGACTACATTCTGTGTAGAAGAGGAAACCTGAGGGAGATTGGAGACTGTAAGGTTGTGGCAGGGGAGAGCGTGGCCAGACAGCATCGGATGGTTGTGTGTAGAATGACTGTTGTTGCGAAGAAGAGAAAAAGAGTAAAATCAGAGAAGAAGACCAAATGGTGGAAGCTAAAGAAGGAAGAATGTTGTGAGAAATTCAGAGACGAGCTGTTAAAGGCTCTGGGTGGTAAGAAAGAGCTTCCAAGTGACTGGGCTACTACAGCAACAGTAATTAGAGAGACAGGTAGGAAGGTACTTGGTGTGTCATCTGGACAGAGAATGGAAGATAAGGAAACCTGGTGGTGGAATAGTGAAGTGCAGGACGCCATTCAAAGAAAGAGATTAGCCAAGAAGAAATATGACAGTGAGAGGACTGAAGAGAGGAGACAGGAATATAAGGAGATGGGACATAGAGCAAAGAGGGAAGTAGCTAAGGCAAAGCAGAGGGCGTACAATGAGTTGTATGGGAGACTGGACACTAAAGAGGGCGAGAAGGACTTGTACCGATTGGCAAGACAGAGGGATCAGGCTGGAAAGGATGTGCAGCAGGTTAGGCTTATTAAAGATGGGAATGTTCTAACAAGTGAGGAGAGTGTGATGGGAAGATGGAAGGATTACTTTGAGGAGCTAATGAATGAAGAGAATGAAAGAGAAAGAAGAGTGGAGGTCATAGAAACTGTGGACCAGGAAGTGGGAAAGATTAGTGAGGGTGAAGTCCGGAAAGCTCTGAAAAGAATGAAGAAGGGGAAGGCAGTAGGACCTGATGACATACCAGTGGAGGTTTGGAAATGTCTTGGAGAGATGGCAGTGAGGTTTTTGACTCAAATATTTAATGGAATATTTGAGGGTGAGAAAATGCCTGAAGAATGGAGAAGAAGTGTGCTGGTTCCCATTTTTAAGAACAAGGGTGATGTACAGAGTTGTAGCAACTACAGGGGAATTAAGTTGATGAGCCACACGATGAAGATCTGGGAGAGAGTTGTGGAAGGAAGGCTTAGACAAGAGGTGACTATCTGTGAGCAGCAGTATGGTTTCATGCCAAGAAAGAGCACCACAGATGCCATCTTTGCTTTGAGGATGTTGATAGAGAAGTACAGAGAGGGTCAGAAAGAACTCCATTGTGTGTTTGTGGATTTAGAAAAAGCATATGACAGGGTGCCAAGAGAGGAGGTGTGGTATTGCATGAGGAAATCTGGAGTGGCAGAAAAGTATGTTAGACTGGTACAGGACATGTATGAAGACAGCAGGACAGTGGTGAGATGTGCTGTAGGAGTGACAGATAGCTTCAAGGTGGAGGTGGGATTGCATCAAGGATCGGCTCTGAGCCCCTTCTTGTTTGCTCTGGTGATGGACCGACTAACAGATGAGGTCAGGCAGGAATCCCCATGGACTATGATGTTTGCAGATGACATTGTGATATGTGGTGAGAACAGGGAACAGGTGGAAGAGAACTTGGAGAGGTGGAGGTATTCACTTGAAAGAAGAGGAATGAAAGTCAGCCATAGTAAGACAGAGTACATGTGTGTGAATGAGAGGGAGGCCAGTGGAACAGTGAGGCTACAAGGAGCAGAGGTCACAAAGGTGCAGGACTTCAAGTACTTGGGGTCCACTGTCCAGGAAAATGGGGAATGTGGTAAAGAGGTGAAGAAGAGAGTCCAGGCAGGATGGAGTGGATGGAGAAAAGTTTCAGGAGTGATTTGTGACAAAAAGGTGTCAGCAAAGGTCAAAGGAAAAGTTTACAAGACAGTGGTGAGACCAGCTATGTTGTATGGTCTGGAGACAGTGTCATTGACAAAAAGACAGGAGAAAGAACTGGAAGTAGCAGAAATGAAGATGCTGAGGTTCTCCTTAGGAGTGACAAGGATGGATAAGATCAGGAATGAGATCATCAGAGGTACAGCACATGTTGAACAACTGGGAGATAAAGTTAGGGAGGCCAGACTGAGATGGTTTGGACATGTCCAGAGGAGGGACAGTGGGTATATTGGTAGAAGGATGTTAGAAATGCAGCTGCCAGGAAAAAGACACAGAGGAAGGCCAAAGAGGAGATATATGGATGCAGTTAGAGAGGACATGAAGGTAGTTGGAGTGAGGACAGAGGATGCAGAGGACAGAGTGAGGTGGAGGAGGATGACTCGCTGTGGCGACCCCTGAAAAGGGAAAAGCCGAAAGAAGAAGAAGAAGAACTGTTGTAAACTAATAGATTGTTTTTTTTTTCATTGAACTTTTA
Source organism: Garcialebias charrua (assembly GCA_038048925.1). Taxonomy (NCBI): domain Eukaryota; kingdom Metazoa; phylum Chordata; class Actinopteri; order Cyprinodontiformes; family Rivulidae; genus Garcialebias; species Garcialebias charrua. The sequence continues at coordinate 82,314 of JBBPBX010002985.1, forward strand.
AAGATCCTCATCGCAAAATATGACAAAGTTTTGGTCAAGCGTTGGAAACATTATGTGAGAACTTGAGGAAAACCAAACATCATCAGAGAAGTTTCAGGATTGATGCAATTTGTCAAATTTATTGTTAGAAGTTTAGTAGACACCAGACCTCCAGTTAACCATAATTTAGTCCATGTTCTTCGTGGGTTCTTCAGGGGCTCTCAACATGTTCTCCATGTTGTAACCAAGATTATCATTTGCTCAAAGCGCTCGTCTTTTTGTGTTATTTAACTTTTTGTATCTTTAGCTCACAGTTTGGCTTATGATGGAGGTAAATACACATTCATTCATCAATCCATCAATTATCTTTACCTGCTTCTTCAGTCCATCACAGGGACACATAGAGATAAACGAGACAAACAATCATTCACTCTCTCACTCACACCTAGAGACAATGTACCAGTCAGTCTAATGTGCATGTTTCCGTTCTGTAGCTGATAACAAAAGATCTCCTCTGAGCCACCAATGGTTCTTCTACAACCGATGATGTTTGCACCACCAAACGGTTCTACCACAGTCTGAGAACTGTGCAACAACACAGAAGATAAGATAAAAGTTGCAAAAGGTTAGCTAAAAGCTATAGGAGCAGATCACTAGCTAAAGATAGTAGAGAAATGGTAGCTAGGATCTAAAAGTAACAAAACACTACTGGAAAACAGGAAAAGGTTTACTAAAATAGAGAAATACAGTATTAGCCAAAACTAGAAAGTTCCTGGAGAAACTTTGACGGGGACTCCCAGGCTGTTGACGATTTAAACTGTTCATTTCACAGAACTGTGTGTTGGGGTTCACTCTCAGCTACTATTCTGAATTTCAGCTGAATAGCTTTGAAAATGGCTGAGTTATCATATTTTTTTCCTTTTTAGTTAAGAAAAGTACTTCCGGCACTTGGCAAAGCAGGTCGCTTCTCTTTCTGCTCCTCTCCTCCCTAAAGTTTTCCTCCCCCTGCTTTTGCATTTTTGTCTCGTCTGTAACTCTTCAGCGCTCACTCGAACCAATTTGAAATGGATTTAATTGCGTGGGCTGTTTCCTCTATCGATAAAATTTTTTCCACGAAGCGCTCCGGACCAGGAGAACCGGCGTGCCCCATCGACACGCATGCGGTGGCTACATTATGGACTCGTGGGGCGAGTGGAAGTTAATGTGTCTGACCGTTCTTTCTGTCGAAGACGTGGAAGATTTGTGGATTATTGGAATATTGGTGGCAGCTGCTCTGCTTTTTGGCGTTGGCGGAGGTTTCTGCTACTGGAAGCTGAGGGAGACTGCCGCGGCGATCAACGCGCTGGCGAAACTTCCTGCTCAACAAGATTCTTTGATCCGGGCTATGACCTCAACGACCCAGCTGTTGTACGAGCTGAATCGCACGATGGGAGCAGTGGTGGACAGCCGCGGACCTGCAGTGCGTTTTGGGACTCGTTTACAGCCGACCGGGCTTCATCAGGGCACAGATGGGGATTTGTAGCTCGGAACCTCACATGATTCGGCGATTTGGACCTAGACAGCACCTGGACTTCAAGGCTGCAGTCAAAGTACACTGTAGCCTGGCCTGAAAATAAATAAAAGCAACTAATCTAATCGGGACTTAGAGCAACCTTGAAAAGAGGCTGACTGTAAACTTCTCCTGGAGTCGAAAGCTGTTGAACTGTCGCTGCCCCCTAGTGCTGGACGATAATTCAATAACGATAAATATCGCGATATACTTTTATTCGATAACGATGATATGAAGTTTAAGCATATTTTCGATATTTCGATAGGATTTTACAACGTTTCACTGACGTTTTTCTGTTTCTGTTCGGGTTGAAGCGGCTGCTTCAACAACCCGCCCGGACAGAAAAAGCTGTGACACAAAACGTGCGTGGTGACGTCGTTGTTACGCAGCGCTCACTCCAGCAGCAGGCGTTAGCGGTAGCAGGCTAAAAGCTAAGCTAGTCTCCAAAGCGCGTTAAGTTTTCGCTTCAAAACGAGTCAAACGAGTGCTCATGACCGTCAGAATGTGACTGAACAAAGTTTCACAAGCGAAGAGAAAGCTGACGACATCACTGATGAGAGGAAAGACTAATTCGTCGGTGTGGACGTAGTTCGGTTTTGTTAAACTGCAGGTCTCATCTGCAGCGAGTCCTCGGTTTGTTTATTTTTCAAAACGTTATGGACTCGTTCTAACTAGCGGTGGGAACATCTAACTTGTTTAATCTGAAGAGTTTCCATTTGATATAATATGATGAGAGTCAGAAGATGAAGAACAATAAAGTTTGAGCCAACGTGTCCCTGAAACTACAACGTAAACAAACAGCCCCAGCAGCGCTGCATGTTTTTTTATTCAAAATAAAACAAATTCATCAGAAGAAAAAACACTGAATGAAAATGTGCAGAAAGACGAAAATAGTGTTATAACATCTGCCCCTTGTTTAAAAAATACAAAATAACTACAAACAAACAACAACCTTCACTTCACCTGCACCACACCTTCCCAACAACTTTGATTTAATCATCTTTTAAAACAAATAGTTTTATAAATGTTTATGGTGATATCAAGTCAACACAATCCTGTTTCCTGATTTACAACTCAGCTCCTTCAAACTAGTCCTAAATGGAGGTTTTACAAACATTTACATTCCCTTCAAGGTTTAATAACTTTAAACAAATTTTAATTTAATATTTGGGGGGTAATTTTTTAAAAGTTTTATACATGACTTGTAAAATACTATGTTCAACCAAATCATAAAATTTTAATAATTTAAACGGATGAAATATTTGTTGGGTGACCATAGCACTTCCTACTAATAATTCTTATAGCTCTTTTTTATAAAATAAAAACAGGGTTTGTAATAGTTTTACATGCTTTTCCCCAAACTTCAATACAACTGATTAAATATGGAACAATCATTACATTATACAATATATTCAAAACTTTGTCATTCAAAAACTATTTTACTTTATACAGTAATGCAATTGATTTTGTTATTTTTATTCTTAAGTAATTTCCATGAGATTTTTATGTCAGCTTCTCATCAATAACAACACCCAAAAGTTTTATTTAATTAACTATGAATTTCAATGCTGTAAATTTTAAAGATGTTTAAAGTTAAAACTATTAATATTGACACAGTTGAGAATTTTATGGCAAGAAAGTTCATGCTCAATAATCCAGGTACCAAATCCAATAATTCTCAGTCGGGTCATCTGGACAGTTTCTTTTTTATAGAAACTGGATGGAGGATGAAGGGTGAAACGTTTCTATAAAAAAGTAACTGTCCAGATGATCCAACTGAGAATTATTGGGTTGAGAAGTTTATGTTTATTTGATGGTGATTTCCATCTTTTTGGAGGCCAAATACAAATACAAGGTGAACATTAATTTATTTGTATAGTTTATAGTTTTTTTTAGGCTTTTATATTGTTTATATCGTTATCGAATTATATCGTTATCGACCGAAATTAAGAACTATATCGTGATAAAAATTTTGGCCATATCGTCCAGCCCTACTC
>JBBPBX010002986.1:0-15693 GCA_038048925.1 Garcialebias charrua
TAACTCACCATAAAATGCTGACTTTTTATGATGTTTTTTAAGAAAACTCATCTGTCAACGTCTTTTAACCAACAGGGGGCAGCTTCGAGTCTTAATTTTAATCACGAGGAAACTGATTTTTCTAATCAGTATTTAAACTAAAAACAACCTTTTCAGAGTTAGTTTCTAGTGTATCAGTGATAAACGCTCGAACCACGTTCTTGTCAGAGACAAATCTCTGGTGTTAGACAGTTTAGATGGCTTTAAAGAATGTTTAAACTCTCAGTGAAACTCAGTTTGTTCTGTCAGCGTGTGTGTGTGAACTGCGTCTGATTGTCACTCAATGTGCATCAGGAAATGACGACAAGAATGGGCGGGCCAACGCAGCATGCGTAGCGCGTCACCAGCTTCTTACGTGAGCGAGGCGGAGCTCGCTACAACATACGTGACGTCAACAAATCAATCACAGCATATCTAGTTCATTCTCCAAGCATTAATGGCGAATGTAGTTTCTCACCTTCGACCAATGTAGCGCCGGAAATGACGACAAAGTGGGCTGGTCGCAACGGCGTGCGACGTGATTGACAGCACACAACAGCGAATCAGCGTTCGCCACAAGAGTGATTGACAGCACACAACAGCGAATCAGCGTTCGCCACAAGAGTGATTGACAGCTCACAGCTCTCGTTCATCCAATCACAGCTCATAAACAACGTGTAGGACACGTCCATGTAACGTTAGCCTAGCACGCAACTCCAGACTCTTAAACAACTCAAACGCTATAAGTTAACTTCCCAAAATTCTGAAACGTGGCAATCACAATTAAAACAGGCACGACTTAGCTACATTCAGTAACCCAGCACTTCAGCTGCAGAACAAACACGGACTCGCTCGGAGCCACTTCAAGGTCGGTTCCGGTCCACTTTTCAATGGAGCAGGAAACGGGTCTGACAGAACCCAGCCGACACGTTCTACAGTAATATGCTTTTTCGACCTGCGCTAACTTGCAAAAATACCACACACAGCAATCTTGTAGATGTTAAAGTAGCTTTCAGGCTTTTGACTCGGCGGTCAAACAAAGCTTTGTACAGGAGTCTGTGTGAACTGGACCGAACAGGACCAGAACACAGACCACGGGCTTACAAAAACCTCACCTAAAAGCTTCCAACAGCGTGATAAGGAGTTGAACAATAACAATCTCTCAGCTTCAAATGATAAAAACATGCAGAATCTGCCTGTCTTGAACACCTCAGCCAAAAATTATCACCTTCAGAGTCCAAAAATTGGAATAATCATGCCAACATAACGTTTCAAGTTCATGAGAGATCACAGATATATCAATAAACTTTCAGAACCGGTACGAGCCACCAGATGTAAGAATTAATGAGGAGGTCAATATTAAATACTGACCTCTTTATCCTTAATTAATCTACTTATTCAGATTGAATAGTAAATGTTCACGGATTCTGTTCTTTTTCAGTTTACCCAATATTTCTGTGATCTTTATGATGGATAAATAAACAGAGCCATTAAGTGACAAAGACGTTAACTTAGTTTGATATGTCAAAGAGACACTATCATTTATTTAAAATAAATCAACTAAATTAACACCATTACACTTGATTGACATGATTTCACTTTCTTTCAATTCAAATACGTCAGCACACTTAAATTTAACACAACAGACTTCAATATTGGATGTTACACATATTTAGTCTGAGGGCTCTTTTAGCTTAAAAATATAGTTTCCAGCTTAGATAGAGAGGGGAAAGAGTAGGAGGAATAAGAGGTTTAAGAAGAAAATTATCCTGAGCATGAGACCAGAGTGACACTTTTCATCCGACTTCTGCTAAAATCCAGGTACGTTTTGTAAACAGCTCCTTTACCTTTTGACGACCGCCCGGTAAGAGGGAAGACACCAGCCTTCAGATGCACAGAGTTCTTTAGTCCCAGCACGTCCAAAACTGGTTTTAGTTTACGTTTCAACGTCTCCTGGTTTTTGCGTTGGTCATCAGAGAATATGTCAGCTTCAGGCCTCTGACTTCAAGATAAACTTATTCCAGGAAGGAATAAACAAAGTTTTGAGCTCGGCTTGTTCGAAGTAGACTCATAACAGCCTGTTATCAGTCCTTAGCTGAAGACGCCGGTCGTTAGCTCTTGACCACACGTGTCCAGCTCTTGGGAAAGTTCACATCTCTTGAAGTTCCCAGCAACTCTCTGAAGCCTTTCAGCAAAAGCTTAGAACTTAAAGCAGGATCCAAGAGAGGAGTTCATTTGTCTTATCATACCCAAGGTTAAAACCAGCAGCAGAGAGAAATGTTTAGGAAAAAAGACAGATAACGCTGGAGCCTTGCTCATGAGACTGTCTCTGAGTTTCTAAACAAAACCGTCCGGTCTCTGTGACCCGAAGGCTTCACCTTTAAACACAGCAGTGCACAGTTTAACTCTTGGAGAATGACACAGCTTAAAAGCACACATCATGAAAATGACAAAAGTTATTCTTTTGATCACATTAGGATAAAATCAAAGATAGAAATAGTCTCTTTTGGTGACTATATTTATCAGATTATAGCTAAATGAATGATTTTGTAGTAAATGTCTTGCTTTACTGAGAGGTCAGTAAAGGTCATCACTGGACAGTTCAAAAGTACACAGGTGTCTTAAAAGTGGACAAGGTCATGTCCACTACAAAGTCATAATTATGAGTTTTATTCTTGTAATTATGACTTTAAAACTTGCACCGTTCTCAGTTTTAAAGTCATAATTATGAGTTTTATTCTTGTAATTATGACTTTAAAACTCGTAATTATGACTTTTGTAAGATGCGATTAGTTTATCTAACGGTCAGATTTACTGAACCGTGCTCTACACTAAACGTAAGAATGAACAGGTGTTTACCCGTCAACCTTAGCATCAATTATATCACGAGTCATAAAAGTCAAAATTATGAGTTTAAAACTCGTAATTATGACTTTAAAAGTCAAAATTATGACTTTAAAACTCGTAATTATGTGCCGCCGCTTTGGTGCAGGGGATAAAGCTGGCGGCACATATGCTGGAGGCCGAGCCTCTCCACAGGCGTCGCGGGTTCGCGTCCCAGACCCGACGAGCTCATTTCTGTGGTGTCTCCCCCCTCTCTCCCGTTTCGCCCTCTCCCTCTCTAATAAAGGCCACTAGCGCCCGAAAATGCAAAAAATATATTAAAAAAATAAAATAAAATAAAATAAAAACTCGTAATTATGACTTTAAAAGTCAAAATTATGACTTTAAAAGTCAAAATTATGACTTCCTGTTGGGCTTTTATTTTTTTCTTTAATGGTGAAAATGGGCTTCCATACATGTCTTTAAGAAATGTTGGAAAAAAAAAAAAAATGAGCAGAGACCTGAAACAGGACCTGAAAGACGCATCACCTACAGTAGATCAAGTTAGGCGGATAAACATAAACAAAACATTGTTCTGATAAGAATCAGGTAGTGGACTTAAAGGGAGTAAAAAGCAACCAATATCTAAAGAAAGAGCTAAAAAAAAAAAAAGATATTTTCAAAATAATGTAAGAAAGTCCTCAAAAGCAAAATGGACATTTATGAAGGTTAGCTTAAGACTTTTGCACATCACTCTAAAAACGGACACCTCAGATGGTTGACAGGTTTGAGCTGATATCGAAGCGGATCCTTCAAAGTGACCGAAGAACTGGGTGAATGCAAACGTGTTTGTTCCATGTGCAGAACGGTGCGATCAGCAGGCGACTCACTTGTGCATGAACTCCATGATCTTGTCTTTGGTTCGGAGGTGAGGCAGAGTGTATTTCTCTTCACCGTTCTCAAAGTACTTCACGGTGGGAAAACCGGAGATCTTGTAGCGATCTCCTACAGCCTTGTGCACCGTGGAGTCGACTGCTGCCAACACACCTGGACTCTGCAGAGGAAAACAACTTTCATTCATTGCCATCAATCAACAGTGACAATTTTACAGTACCGTAGTTTTCACCGTACACGTCACACCGCCCTATAAGTCGCATCAGTCCAAATATGTCTAATAAAATGGAAAAATCCATAAATACGTTGCTTCGCCGTTTAAGTCACATTAATGATGCGTCACTGCTGACAACCTGGAAATGTGGACCGGTGTTGTGCCAAAAATCAACTGGCTGCCAAATGGCGGCCACGTGAGCATGCACAAGAGGACTTTTACAAACATTTAACAAGATTAACACTTAAAAACAATTGTTTGCTCAACTTTATAGTAAAGGTGTGTCTCAGTTGAACTTTGACTTAATAAATTCACCTTTTCTGTTTTACAGAAAAGAGCTGTACGAATTATTACCAGGAAGCATTTCAGTCACGCATCAAATTCATTGTTTTATGAACTGAAGTTATTGAAGCTCAGTTATTTGGTAGATTATATTTTATCAGTTATGTAAAGAGCCCATAATAATACATTACCTTTAAATATCCAATTAAATTTTGTTAAAAGAGAGAGCTGTTATAATCTTAAGGTGATGGAAATTGTTGTGAAACCCAAAATTTGAACTAGTCTGAAGGAACAGTCCAACTCAATCCAAGGAATTAGATTATGGAATAATCTGGAGAGCGATGTTAAAAAGAATGATCAAAGTTGGTTTGTTGAAAAAATATGAAGTGGCTTGATGTGTATTAGCATGAAATGACGCGCGAGGAGTTATTTATTTTGTTTTTGTTATTTCTTCTTCTTCTTCTTCTTTTGGCTTTTCCCTTTTCAGGGGTCGCCACAGCGAGTCATCCTCCTCCACCTCACTCTGTCCTCTGCATCCTCTGTCCTCACTCCAACTACCTCCATGTCCTCTCTAACTGCATCCATATATCTCCTCTTTGGTCTCCCTCTTTGTCTTTTTCCTGGCAGCTGCATTTCTAACATCCTTCTACCAATATACCCACTGTCCCTCCTCTGGACATGTCCAAACCATCTCAGTCTGGCCTCCCTAACTTTATCTCCCAGTTGTTCAACATGTGCTGTACCTCTGATGATCTCATTCCTGATCTTATCCATCCTTGTCACTCCTAAGGAGAACCTCAGCATCTTCATTTCTGCACACTTCCAGTTCTTTCTCCTGTCTTTTTGTCAATGACACTGTCTCCAGACCATACAACATAGCTGGTCTCACCACTGTCTTGTAAACTTTTCCTTTGACCTTTGCTGACACCTTTTTGTCACAAATCACTCCTGAAACTTTTCTCCATCACTCCATCCTGCCTGGACTCTCTTTTTCACCTCTTTACCACATTCCCCATTTTCCTGGACAGTGGACCCCAAGTACTTGAAGTCCTGCACCTTTGTGACCTCTGCTCCTTGTAGCCTCACTGTTCCACTCCTACAGCACATCTCACCACTGTCCTGCTGTCCTCATACATGTCCTGTACCAGTCTAACATACTTTTCTGCCACTCCAGATTTCCTCATGCAATACCACACCTCCTCTCTTGGTACCCTGTCATATGCTTTTTCTAAATCCACAAACACACAATGGAGTTCTTTCTGACCCTCTCTGTACTTCTCTATCAACATCCTCAAAGCAAAGATGGCATCTGTGGTGCTCTTTCTTGGCATGAAACCGTACTGCTGCTCGAGATTATTATTGTTTGAATTAATTTTTTGGTAAAAAGGGGCAGATAAGATATTTTCTCTTCTTTCTGCTGCCTTTCATTTTATTTCTGATTGTGTCTTTTATTGTGTATATAACTGTTTTGTTTTGTTTTTAAAAATGATTAAACTTATAAATAAATAAAAAATCTAATAAATGCACTTCAATGGTCAAACCAGCTTAATTTCACCGGGGCTGTGCAGAGAAATGAAGCTGATTTATCGGTTGCTCGAGGCGAGCTGGACGAAGGTGGCAGACTATGGTAAGTCAACTGTGTCATTAATAGACACTTTTATCTATTACATGACACAAAGGCATGCCATACTACTAGAGTGCCATCTAGCGGCTGAAAATGGTAGTGTTCAATATTTTCAGTCAGAATGAATAAAAACGGTCATATCTCAACCAAACATTGGTTTATAAATATGGAAAATAATCCATAAATACGTCAGTTTGGCGTATAAGTCACAGGGCATGTAAATTATGCAAATAACGTGACTTATAGGCTGAAAAATACGGTAATCCATCCAGTTAATCAACGCCACACAATGAATTTATAGTTAACATTACTACCATTATGTGGGTTTTTATTGTAAAAACTGCCATTTAGAGCCTGCTGCGATGAAAGGCAGGCGATAATGTACCTGTGTGTGCATGTTCATTTGTGAACTCGTGAACCAGCTGTGCTTTAACGAAACTCTCAAACAGCAACCAGTGAGCGTACGTCTAAAACTGAACGACTTTTGGAGTTAACTCAGTTCAAGATGGCCGTCACAGCTTTAACAAACACACAAATAGCTTGAAGTGAATTTTATAGTGTGGCAGTAGCTGAGAGTCATGCCCCTGACACACAGGGCCGTTCAACTGATCTGCTCAGGGGCCCGACATCCAGCAGTTACTGTCCTTAAGTTTGTTTTACGGTTTAAATTTTTTTTTTTAATTTCATTTATAAAATGTGTGTTATTTTATTTTATTTTTTTACAAAAAATATAATACAAAAAACAATCCCATAAAGGATAACATACAAAATATAAAAAAAATCAAATGTAGCAGAAAGACGAAAACATCTTTATTATATCTGCTCCTTTTTTCAAACAATCAGTTCAAACAATAATACCGTAATCTTCCAGTAACAGAACAAAATGAATAACTTTCTAATTTTCTAACTAATACAATACACATTAAACTACTTCATATATATTATTTAACAATTTAGTTTTGATAATTTGCTTAAATATACACATTGACTTGGCATTTTTAACTACATTCTCCAAACCATTCCATAATCTAATTCCCTGGATTGAGGTAGAACGTCCCTTCAAACTAGTTCTGAATTGTGGTTTTACAAACATCTCTGTCCCCTTAAGATTATAACAACTTTGTCTTTTAACAAAATGCATTTGGATATTTAAAGGTAATGCGTTATTCTGAGCCCTATACATCACTGATAAAATAGTATAATCTACTAAATCATGGAACTTCAATAATAATAATAAATAATAATTAATTCAATTTATAACGCACTTTTCATTACTGAAAATCTCAAAGTGCTACACATATATTGAATGCTACACACATTCATAAACCGGTGGTGGCAGACTACCATGCAAGGTGCTTTCCAGTCCTACCGGGAGCAACTCAGGGTTAAGTGTCTTGCCCAAGGACACAACAACACATGGTGCGGGTCCCGGGAGTCGAACCGCCAACTTTCCGATCGGGAGACGACTGCCATTACCACTACACCACGGCCGCCCAGTTGATAAAATAATGTACTACTGTAGATGGATGACAATAATGTTTTCTAGTGATAATTCTTACAGCTCTTTTCTGGAATACAAAAATAGGCTTTGTGATTGTTTTACACGCTTTCCCCCAAACATCAATACAATAGATTAAGTGTGGAACAATGATTGTGTTATACAACAAATACAGAGCTTTATCATTCAATAGGTCTCTGACTTTGTACAGTACTGCAATCGATTTAGCTATTTTTATTCTTACAGAATTTATGTGATGTTTCCATGTCAGTTTGTCATCAATAATCAATCTTCCTAGTTTCTAGTTTAATTTAAAAATGAAGCCACTGGTGGGCCACACGGAGCTTATCCGTGAGCCTGATTAGGTCGGTAAGAAAAAAATAAAACACAAATTCACACAAGGCATTTTACACAAGTACATCAGTCAGTTGATCTCCAGTGTTTATTTCTGGAGACATTTGTACGCGTATAAAAAGATAATACTGAAAAAAAAAAAACTACACATTTATATTAGGACCTCAGGTTTTATCATCAAGAAGAAGAACTCAATAATACGCTGGACTGTACGAGTCCAGGGTGAGAGTAGCTCCGGTCCATCTGCATTAAATAATGACCAGGCCTTTCCTGTTGACCTCTAGATCTGGGCAGAGCGCCACAAGGACGCGGTCCAAGCGCTGGTCTATGGAGACGTTTATGGATGAGATAATGGCTTCAGACTACAGGCTGTAGGTTTACAGGCCTTGCTCCAGGTTTACCACAGAACTACACCCAAATCATCAGAAATGCATCAAAACGGGGCAGCTGGACAGTTCGACCCGTGGGTCACCTACAACAACCCCAGAGCTCCGGGGATGATCACAATCTGCTGCAGCCAGGTTGGGTAAATACTGAATTTTATTAGAGAACTGTGAAGCACCAAGGTCTGCGAGCATTTATGATGAAAACGTAAATGGAAGAAAGAAATAATGAGACTTACATCTGCAGCCTTGTTGAGTATTTCAGCAGCTTCATCATACTCTGGCTTCATTTTCTTGCAGTGGCCACACCCTGGATAATTTTAAAAAGCAACAACCAAAGACATATATACAGACCGGTTTTAGTATGGTGCACATAGTATCCAAAACACAAGAATAACAGTGAATTTTTTTGTTTTGCATATTTAGCTGTGTTTGTCTTTCAGCTGCTGCCTTCTTCAGGGGTTGCCACAGCGAGCAAACAAACAGGATTTGGAAATTAATTCATGCCAGATGACATTTGTGACAACCTGGACTTAAACCTGCAACCTTAAGATAAGGATACGGCAGCATTGACAATCAGGCTACCACTGCGCCACATTTTTAACAATAACTCCTGAAAATCAATGTTCAAAAATGAGTAAAAACCGAAAAAGTCACAATTTTGTAATTATACCAAAACATAAACATCAAAATACATTTTAAAGAGTGATGTCATGCTCAAATTACCACACAGCTAATTAGCAGAAACTTATTTAAAAAATGGTAACATTGAACAGTGAGTGAAATCTGAATCAGCAAAACGTCTTTGGAGACCGTTATCAGTAAATTTTCATTATTAGATTATAGAAAAATAATCATTTTGAAACATGTATGATAAAACTGAATGATATATTCTTAAATGGACTTGTTTAATTTTAATAATTTGAACAACGCAGTCTGAACCATCAGCTGTCATGTGAAACCAGCTGGACGACCAGTTGTAATAATCTGATGCCTGGTTGGTCCGAGGGTTCAGCGCCTGCGTACAGGGTGAAACTGATTTACTGAGCCGTCCAGTATACCAGATGTAAAATGAGCAGGTTTTATCCTGACACAAAATATCATCAATGATTCACGGGTTCTCTCTTTTTCGGATTAATCAATAAATTGTGTGATTAAATGAATGGGTATGAGTAACAACGAGACGTAATTATATTTGACCCAGCAGGACTGGAATCATTTAATTAACAGAATCATAAATTACATCATACATGTACATTGATTAATTCAACTTTCCTATAAGTTACTTCAGCACGGATGAAATCACGCGTCCGTAATTTCTAGGAACAGAATAAAGTTATGGATCTTAGAATAACTTAATCTGAAGGCTGTTTAACTTAATGTTAACTGGCAAAGAGGTAAGAGAAGTAGTTAAGAGGAAGGAGGAAAAAGGAAGTACGGGTGAGGGAGTTATCTTTAAGTGTTTAAACCAGAAACCCAGCACACTCTTCGGACGGCGTCTGCTGGACTTGAGGACCGCTAATGAACATCAACTTTTTTTACCTTTGCGAAGATTGATCAATCCCAGCTCCGGTAAAGTAGGGCTAGCCTTGAACGTGAATGGATCGTCCATCCAGCTACGTTTTGCAGGCTTCCAGCGGCTCACTTTTCAGCGTCTCGCTGAGATCTGCGTCAGCCGAACTGAGGTAGCGGCACTGGCTCCAGTTAGATTTTCAAGATAAAATATTCCTCGAAGGAATATTCATTAAGAAACTTGGAGCTTTATGCTCGAGTTGGATTTTCCAGCAGGCATGCTGTAAACCCTTTGCTGAGGAACGTAGGTCTTTGGCATCTGACCAAGCGTCCACAGCTTAGAAAGATTCACATCCCAGCTTCCTCGTAGAACTGAGGAAGAAGCAGGAAGTCAGAGTTTTTGAAGAGGGCTTGACCTCCTGATGCCTGGTTCTCCCGATTGGTTCGTTCGACCAGTGGGAGGAAGTTAACTGAAGTTATCAGGATTCAAGGAGAAGGTCAGAAGCAGTCAGAAACAGAAATAATTGTTTAGGGAAAGACGGAGTTGTGGAGCCAGCGCTGGACTGGCAATCGGGCGTACCGGGCAAATCCCCGGTGGGCCGGTCAGCCCGTCGGTGATTTTTGGGCCGCTCGGGCGGTCCTGACTGTCATGAACCAAAAAAATAAATTATAGCTATTTTTTGTCAATCGCGACGGCCGATTGGTTGATTTTCTTGAACGACATCGAGCTAATCCAATGAAATCTCTCAGCACTCTTTGGCGGGCGGGGCGGCCCGTCCGACCAGATCAGCCCCTCCCCTTAGACCAATCAATCAGTCATACACGACAGAGAGGAGAAGACAACAGCATGGAGAGCAGCGAAAAGGAGGCGCCGAAAAAAATAGGATTAAAAAGAGACGAGCCCTTCAGGCAGATGCTACAAAATGTATAAAAATAACTCAGATGTTTGCTGGTGGTGGCTGTGGAGCGGCTGCTGCGGCCACCTCGGCAGCAGCAGCCACAGGTGGTCCCGACAGCGGGGGTCTGCAGGTGGATGATGAGGCCGAGAAATGGCGCAGACAGGGGCGCGGGGGGAGACCCGCGGCAGCCGCAGATGCGAGCGTGGGAAATACTCAACTTCAGGTAAGAAGTGATGAAAATACACATGACTCTGAGTCTAAGGTGACCAGCTGCTGGGCTGGGTGGGTGTGGAGAAGGTGAATAAAAGGCAGAGGATGCGCAGCACCGGGTCCTGGGTCCGTGTACATTCAGGCAGTTCGTTTTTTCATTTGAAACAAAAAATGAAAAAACGAAAAAACCACTAGTTTTTTCGTTTTTCGTTTATTTAACCAAAACAAAAAAACGGATTACAATCCGTTATCCGATTTCCGATTTTGTGCACAAAACGAAAATGGAAAAAACGGATAACGACGGGTCAGTTTCGATTTTGTAATTTCTTTTATTGACAGCGGATATGACCCGGAAGTTCTCTCTGCCCCGCAAATGTGACGTGTCGAAGCATTTGTGTGCACATTTAAGAGTGTAGAATTCATTTGAGCATATTTACACAGAACAAACTTTGTATTGTTTAAAAAAACTCTTAACAGCAGAAAAAACTGGTATATCGATACCGCGGCCCAGTTACATCAGTGTAATTATGATGAAGATATTNCTGAGCCTGAGCGTGTGAGGAGCTGATGTTTTCCTCATCAGACAGTAGCATTAGCGGTGACGCGCACGCTGTTGGAGGCATCGCGTGGATCAAACAACTTGATAACGTCCCAAAAAAAATAACATGAACTTGTTGGTTCCCCTGTCCATTGTCATGGCTGATATTTTGTTGGAATCTGGCAGAAATGATACACTATTCGACTCAGAAATACCCTGCAGAGTCAGTCGACGCCATGTTTTCCATTGACACCAATGCAGCGCTTGGGAGACGTGCAGCCATGTTGGAGCTTAGGGGGCGTTTCTGGGCGGAGCTTGGTAAGGTCCATAATTGGACAAAGCAACTTATAGAGAGGTGAGACTTATCAGGTGGAAAATACGGTACTAGAAGTGGGCACCTTGCAGCTTGTGAGGCAACTCTAAATTCCTCTGTATAGGACAGTATTCTGGGGTCGTGCATTTGGTCCCCGTGATGCTCTCATATCTCCTCAGATGGAAGTTAGGTGGATACTTCAGACTTTTTATTGTGTTCCTTGTGTATGGTGTCTGCTGCGCTCAAAGAACACACATACTGCTGCTAAAGGAGGGTTTGCTATGCTGGCACATGTGTGGTGGCAGATCTGCAAAGTGTTAGGAGTCAAGACTAAAAAAAACATCAGTTTGAATGATTTGCTGATGGTTTCTCTATCCAAATACTGTACTGCAAATTACTGACTTTGCCTGTAAAGGCCCTAAAATGACCAGACAGCTGCAGATCAATGACGGTAGATGATGGGTCAAATGTTTTGGTCCTGTCTGACAGGTTGCTAAGGCTCTGGAGCTGAAGCTCAACGAAGTCGACTTTTATGAACCCTTCATCGACGAGCCTGTGGTCATCCCTGGAAAGCCTTACTCCGAGGAGGAGCTGGTGAAATTCATCGAAGACAATGACAGGTAAACCACAGCTTTTCCACATCAATCTTCTAAATGAATGATAAAACTCAATAATACTAATGGATTTGTGTCTATTAAGACCAACCCTGAGAAAGCTGCAGCCCCACAACTTGTATGAGATTTGGGTAAGAGCCTTTAAACTTCCACCTCTGCAAAAATATAATTTTGTGAATAAGCTTATACAATATCACAGCATTAAATTTGACAATTTCCTGATGTTGAAATTGTAACGTCAACACTTCTGGTTGTGTTTACTCCTTCCATAGGACGACGATGTTGGTGGAGAACACATTGTTGCCTTTGCAGAAGAGTCAGATATCGGTAAATTAAACTAAATTTGTAAAGAAAATTTTACGAGTGGAAAAATCCATGAATAGAATTATAAAAATAAGATAATCTAAAACTATAGAATGGAGTAGACATATTAGAACATTAGCAATAATAGCAGTGGCTGCATATGAGGAGAGAAGCCTCTTGATTTCTGTTGGGTTGTGCTCTTCTCCTCTGTCTTCCAGACGGTTTTGAGTTCTTGCACATCCTGAAGCAAGTTGCTGAGGATAACACAGAAAACCCTGACCTTAGCATTGTTTGGATTGACCCTGATGACTTCCCACTGGTCAGAACATATTACAGAACATACTCACCACACTGAAAACTAAACCTTACAGATAACAGAAGAGACGGATAACAGAAGTGCTTTGATAATTCCATTATTTCCTCCTGTAGCTCGTGCCACACTGGGAAAAGACTTTTGGAATTGACCTGTCCCACCCACAGATTGGTGTCATTGAGTCTGACGATGTGAGTAACAGTTTATTCTTTGTCCTGATTGGTTGCACGTGTATTTTTCTGAAAAAGAAAAAATGTTTTCTGCAAACAAAAAAGTTTCAAATGGAATACGAACATAGACTGACCAACAAGCAAAGAGCTTCGCCTTGCAGCTCAACTTCTTCGATACCACAGCATATCGGCAAAAAAAGATTTCATCTTCTTTCTGCTCCCTTCATTTTATCCTACTTGTATTCTTGTTTCTGATGAAACTGTCTTGTATTGTTCTTTTAAAATGAATGAATAAACATCAAATCAAATATCGGCAAAAAGTCCATAATCCCAGAAACTGCTTCAGTTCATCTGTCCATCTCATGCTCCATTCTTCCATCACTCATGAACAATACCCCAAGATGCTTGAACTTTACCCACTGGCTGCACCTAGAAATTCTGTCAAGAAAAGTTTCGAACAGAATCCATGACAATGTACAGCCCCGGAGAAGTCCAACTCAAGGTCAAGGTCAAGGTTTCTTTATTGTTATTCACATCATATGTGGTACATGTGGTGGAACAAAATTGTGTACAGAGGGTCCCAGTTACATCTAGCCTGGTTAAAACCAGACCCTTGTCCTTCACTTCGCTTCGGACTAGGGTCTGGGATTTCTCCCATAGACAACGATTTCTCTGGTCGATTTTTGACCGGACGAATCAGAGAACAGAAGGCAGAGTTTTGTTAGTTTAGCCTGGCGAGGTCCAGGCTATCAGATAAATAGCTCAGAAACCACTAGGTGGATATTTTTTCTGCTACCAGTGTGTAATTATATGGCTCTAATTTACTGACTGTTGGCCTAGATAAAACATTTGAGATAAGTGGAGTGGAGAGAGTGGACAGCACCAAGTTCCTGGGAGTGCACGTCTCAAAGGACCTGTCCTGGAGCAGGAACACTGCATCACTGGCCAAGAAGGCTCACCAGCGCCTCTACTTTCTCCGCAAGCTGAAAAGGGCTGGAGCTTCAACCTCCATCATGTGCACCTTCTACAGAGGTGCCATAGAAAGTGTCCTGACCAGCTGCATCACTGTGTGGTTTGGTGCATGCACTGCATCCTGCCGCAAGAGCCTCCAGCGCATCGTGAAAGCAGCTGAGAAGATCGTCGGCACCTCCTTGCCCTCACTGCAGGACTTACACAGCAAACGCCTCACTCGGAAAGCCCACTGCATGGCAGGTGATCCCACACACCCACTACACAGCCGCTTTAGACTGCTGCCATCAGGGAGGAGACTGAGGAGTCTCCAGGCTCGAACCAGCAGACTGAGAGACAGCTCTGTTCATCAGGCAGTCAGGATGCTAAACACTCTGCCTGCTCTGCCTCCCCTCCCATTTGAACTGCCTTAACACAAAAAACTTTCTCACACATTACCACACAACACAAAGTTTTTAACACTGGACTCTGTGTCATCAAACGGGTTATTCACTAAACTCTCGGTCATGTGCTCATTCAGTTTGCACTACTTCTCATATTTGCACTAATGTTTGTATTACATTACTGCCTATAGTCATACTACTGTTTACATTCACTGTTTACATTTATTAATACTGTTTACATTTATTACTACTGCTTTACATTTATTACTACTGTTTACATTTACACTACTTTTATCTACACTACTGCAGATACATATACAGCATTCTCTGACTAGCCTTATCTAAGGATGCCAAATGTGCCTTATGTGCCTTACTTCATATGCCACTTTGCCTCTATACCAACATCAACTACCTCATACATATACTGTGTACATCAACTTATATGCTGCTGTGCCACTCTTTGCAAATGTCAACGCTAGAAACTTCAGTTTATTTTATAGATATACGTTTTATACTTTTTATACTACTATGCAAAAACTCAGGACAGTATTACACTTTTATTATTTCATTTTATGCTTATGTTCATTGGGTGTTTGGTGTTTTAGGGGTGTTTGGTGTTTCAGTGTTGGTGTAAATTTTCATACTTTTATACTATTATGAAAAAACTCAGGACAGTGTTACACTTTTTTACTATTTTATGCTTATGTTTATTAAATGTTTTAGTGTTTAGTGTTTAGATGGTTACTGTTGCACCGAGGGACTGAGAGAAACGCAATTTCGGTCCTGTGTATGTCCTGTACATATTGCAGTTCTGACAATAAAGTTGACTTTGACTTTGAACTTTGAGAAAATTCGATTTTTTATCATTTATTTTCGTAGCGCACCCGAGGCTGTTTGGAAAATGTCAAACCGAAACAATTTAAATCCAGCAGATTTGACCATTTCGTGAATTGATTTAGGAACTGTTAAGCTCAGGAACACTTCTGATATAACGTCAGCTATGAAATATATTTTTTCTCAGCAAAGAAATAATAGTTTTTTACCTTGTTTTCATGAAAATTCCTTCGTGGCGGCAGCCATTTTAACTGACGACGTCAGTCGACGTCGTTCAAAACTCCGCCTTCTGTTCTCTGATTGGTCCGGTAATCCACCTTCTGTTCTCTGATTGGTCCGGTCAAAAATCGACCGGAGAAATCGTTGTCTATGGGAGAAATCCCAGACCCTAGTCCAAAGCGAAGTGAAGGACAAGGGTCTGGTTTTAACCAGGCTAAGTTACATCCAACAAAAGTATAAATTGTAAAGAAAAACAGTAATAAGATCTAAGATATGAACTAAGAATACGCTAAGCACTAATAGTAAAAAAACAAAACGCCGAACAA
>JBBPBX010002986.1:24860-47878 GCA_038048925.1 Garcialebias charrua
TAAAGGAATAAAAATGGGCTTTAGATATATTTTTTTCACGGTAAATTTTTTGTTAATTCATGCACTCCTTACTTTGCTATTGTGTGTTTAAATGGGATTTTTTGTTTGTTTGTTTTGTCTGTTTGTTTGTTTTTGGCTTAAGTTATTTAGGACTTTAAAAGGAGTGATTGCTCTGTACACAGTGATTGACAATATGGAGTGGTGGGATGTAATTAAAGTACTTTGTTACTGTACTTAAGTACATTTTTCATGTATCTGTACTTTGCTTAAGTAGAATTAAATGTGGGTACTTTTACTTTACTCCACTACATTTTACATGAAGTATCTGTACTTTCTACTACACTACATTCCATGTGTTGAATTACAAGTGACATTCACGTTGCAGTTTTTTGATTTGTCGTTATTTGAAAGTAACTGATGTCAAGAGGGGAGTTGGTCCATTGAATCACTGCAAAGTGGGCAGGTAACATTAGACCTGCCTTCAAGAAGAACTGGACCAATGAAGTATATTCTAGTATAAACGTCATTGAGCTGGGAGCACCCACGGCACCACTAACACACCCAAAATTGATTCCACCACAGAGATTCAGCCAGAAAATACACAACACCCATGGCCTTATTGAAAGACTATTGAAAGACTGTTCAGTACAGCAGGACAGATTCTCTCTCCCAAGAGTCAGACATGGACTCAAAAAACTTTGAAAACCAACTTCTTCTGAACTTGAACAAGAAATTCTTGCTGCAATATTAAAATGTGTCAGTTCATGGGATGTTGGGAGACAAGAGATGTCTCCAAATGTCTCGACACTCAGGTCCAAGTTTTGAAAATGGTGTCAGGAAGTTAAAATATTATCACTTGACCCATTACAAGGTTGACTAGACAGTATTTTAACTAGAGTTGATGACAACCTGCAGCTGAAATGATCAGTGTCTGTTCCTTTGTTAGGTCTAATGCTCTTTTTTTCTTCAGGCAGACAACTTTTTACTTAATGTTTTTACTGCACTTAAATTGACACATTTGTTTTGCTTTTGTGTTAAATAAAAACTTTCAAAGGTATAATCATTCCTCTTTCTTATTTTAATTAATGTCATTTAACTCTGCATGTCATCCCTGAAATTCTGACGCACAGAATCACAAGTCCAAGTGTGAACTGTGTCACAGAGTAAACACAATAAAAACATGTATTATCTGCAGCATTGTTCATTAAAATGACTCAACACTATTAATGTATTACAGAAAATATACATACAGTACGCACACTTAATGATATTGTAGACCATTGCATTAGGTAATACATTCAGCAAGTACTTTTACTTTAATACTTTAAGTATTTTTAAAAGCAAGTACTTATTTACTTTTACTTAAGTAAAAATATTAATATGGTACTTCTACTTTTACTAGAGTACATTTTTGTCTGTTTATTTGTACTTTTACTTAAAGATCCACTGACGTGATTTTTCTACTATTCATCAAATTGCTCAAAATATATATATTTTATCATTTAAATATGTTAGTTTTTGCAAACAAAATGATAAATCACTTTAATTTTGCTTTAAAAGTGATTTTGAACTTCAAGCCGTGTTTAATCATGGGAAATCCGTTTACACCTGAACGCACCATCTGTGACGTAATGTCCAGAGTGAGAGGCAGAGGGCTCCAGTCTCTTCAATAGCGGACATTTTAAAACTTGACTAATTTATCAATCTAGGTGAAGATTTGAGCTATTTGTCTTCATTTTGGGAAGCAGAAAATAGTTTGGGTGATGGAACAAGAAACAACAGGATCTAATTTAGGTCTGATGCTGTATCAGACTGACCTTCATGTGGAGCTGCGCACACCGTGACAAGCTCAGAGCTCTGCCTCAACTCTGGACATTACATCACAGATGGTGCGTTCGGGTGTAAACGGATTTCCCACGATTAAACACAGCTTGAAGTTCAAAATCACTTTTAAAGCAAAATTAAAGTGATTTATCATTTTGTTTGCAAAAACTAACATATTTAAATGATAAAAATATATATTTTGAGCAATTTGATGAATAGTAGAAAAATCACGTCAGTGGATCTTTAAGCACAGTGTTTGAGTACTTTCTCCACCCCTGATGAAAAATGATCTTACAGTTATCAGGCTCCTCTCTTGTGGAACCAACTCCCAGTTTCTGTCTGTGAAGCCGACACATTGTCCAGTTTCAAGACTGGGCTTAAGACTTCCCTTTTTGATAAATCCTATAGTTCATGGTGGATTAGTTTCCTGACCTATCCCTTATCCTATGATGCTATAGGCTTAGACTATTAGAGGACAAATGGAACGCATTTCATCAAATGTAGAAATTAGGCATGTAACGGTTGTAGTTGGTGTACCGAACCGAAAAGGTACGGAGGTGGACCGAACCGAACGTGCTGTACCGAAACGGTTATTTTTTCACTCATTGAATGTTAATATGTGCGCCGCGGAACAAAATTTCCTGGGCGCGTTTCAGCACGGAGCTATTATCTCGCAGCACGCGCAGCATTAGCCGTTAGCTTCTCGCTGCGGTTTCCTGTTTGTTAACGTTATGGTTTTCTTGTTAAAAGACGAGCGCACAAAGCTGTGTGTGTGGACGTTTTTTCATGAAGACTGGATCTGCAGCAGCAACACGTCTAACGTGAACGCGCTGGAAACTACGTCATCAGAACGTGAACGAGCTGTTACAAAGTACGCTAACCACACAGCTGCATTTAAACAACTTCTACAAAGTGCGCTAACAACACAGCTGCATTTAAACAACTTCATCAGGTAATTTAGATGGGTCCAGATCAATAACACAAACTGTATGAGTTTTTAAAGCTCTGAATCTAAGTCTGAAAGTTTTTAATGCACAGTTGATCCTTGCTATGAGACATCCATCACGTCAACACTTAAGTCAAAAAGTTCAGCTCTTTATGAAAAAACTAAAACTGATGGTCAACAAGTCCTGGAGCTGATTTAAACCCTGCCCTGATGATGAGTGAGATATTCAACCGTTCAAGAGGTATTGTTATTTTATTATAATTATTATTTATAATTTATTATTATTTAAAATTATAATCTTATTAACTTATTTTTTTACCTCTGTGTTTTATTTCCAGTATTTCCAGTTACAGAGGTAGCTGCTCTCCTTCCACTTCAGGGAAATCCACCAGAGATCACCTGCTGCAGCTAAGAAGTGTGTGATGACTGAATTGAACTCTGGAACTGTTCCAGGACCAGTCCCACCAAGAAGAGGTTGTGAGTAATGAGGACAAATACAGCCACACTGGTGCTACTGGACAAAAACTTTATTAGTTAAGATTGTAAACAGTCTGTTGCTGCTTATTGTTCTGGTTCTGACTGTTATTGTATTCATTAAGATTTTTATTATTTTTAATATAATTTATTTATTGTAGAGTGCTGTTTATTTAAAATATCATCCAAATGGGTCACTTTTATTTATTACTACAATACAATACAAACATATTTTTGGCATATTTTCAAAATAAACATTTTGTAAGTCTTTATTTTGTCTTTTTTTTTTTGTACCGAAAATAAACCGAAAATAAACCGAACCGAGCCCTCCTTGTAATTGAACCGAACCGAAATGTGATTTTAGCGTACCGTTACACCCCTAGTAGAAATACAAATGAATAGTTTGCATTTGTAATTATTTCTATCCTAACTCGTTTTGTTTTTCCTCCTAGTGAGGGACCTACTCGCCTCCATTCTGGACCTGCCTTTCTGTGTCTGTTTCTCCTTCCTGTCCTCTCACACCCAGCCGGTCGAAGCAGATGGCTGTTTGTCCTGAGCCTGGTTCCGCTGGAGGTTCTTTCGTCATGAGGGAGTTTTTATTGTCTTTCCACTATCGCCATGTGCTTGCTCAGGATGGGAGACTGCAACAAAATGAAGACTTAACACAATCTGCTGGCTACTCTACCCTACCCTAGATAAAGAATGTTACTAATTGAATGCTTATGTACCGGTATGTATATATATATATTTGTTCAGTGCACTGAGATGACTTCTGTGGGGACTTGGCGCTACATATGTAAATAAACTGAAATGTATTGAATTGTGTGTAACACTGACAGGTCACATTTTTTGAAATCCCCCACCAACTCAGATGTCTAACAATATCAAGCTGTGTATTTTACAGATCAAGTTATTAAAGTTCATGCTCAATCATCCAGGTAGCAAATCCAATAATGCTCAGTCAGATCATCTGGACAGTTTCTGAGCATTACAGATTAAGTTATATGGGGGGATAAAATTAAAATAAAAAGTGCCCTGACTTCACATTAACACCCATGAGGAAACACTCTTCTGGCTCACCTTAACAGTGCCTTTAGTTCAGAGCAGTTATCTCCCTCATTTGTTCCCTATGATACACACGGTTCCTCTTTATTATCACGGAGCAGCGCCTCGTCACAGCAGGCCAACGGTCTCATGAGAGTGGGTGATGGATGAATTGAATTAACACCTCAACCTGCGAAGATCATTACGGCCATCCCATTATAAAATACACAATATTTCTGATTTGACTGCCCGCTTCGTCTGGATGGAGCTGGCTCTGATGGATGGACTCAGGTCTACTGGAAGATTTTGGCAACGAGACAGAGAGCAGGGAGATTATACTAACTGGGAACAACTTTGTCATTAGCTAAGAGCTTAAAGTATAGTTTAAAACATTTTAGCACTTAGCGATGTGATAAAGACACTCATTAGTGATAAATAGGCATTAATTAAAGTCCAAATGGTTTCAGTCTGGTTTTTAAGGCAGGGAATGTATTTCCTTAAAAGGAGCTGCTGTCAAATGGGTTGAATAAAGATCAGACAGTAACAGATGTTTTCTTGTAAATTTATTACCGTATTTTCCACCATATAAGACACGTCAGTCCAAACATGTCCAATAACGTGGAAAAAATATAAATAAGTACGTAGTTTTGTCGTATAAGTTGCATCTACTGTATTATGCATCACCACTTAACAACCCAGAAATGTGGGCTGAACCTGGAAATGTGGGCGGGTGTTGTGCCAAAAATGGATTGGCTGCCAAATGGCAGCTGTGGGAGTGTGCATGGGAGGACTGTAACAAGAATTTAACAAGATTAACACATAAAAACAATTAGTTGTTTGCTCAAAATTATAGCAAAGGTGTGTTTCAGTTTAACTTTTCTTTAATAAATGCACTTTGATGGCCAAATCAGCTGCATTTCAAAAGTATTCGCTGCCTCTGTGCTCCAGGCGTGTGAAGAGGGAGGAAATCAGGAAGGAGGAATGGTAAATGGAGCTTACAGTATTTTCTGGACTATAGGTTGCACCTTTATATAAGTCGCTTTGTCCAATTATTGTCAATAAATTGGAAAAATCCATAAACAGGTCGCACCTTTATATGAGTCGCATCTATTATGCGTCACCGCTACGCAACGCGTCAGCATAGTGCGCATTTGCCCTGCTGAAAATGACGACCACAGAAGCATGCACGGAAGGACTTTTCACAAGATTAACACGGTAAAAACAATTATTTGTCTGCTGAAAATTATAGCAAACATGTGTCTTAGCTTAACCGTTCCTTAATAAATTCACGTAATGGTCAAATCTGCTGGATTTAAATTTTTTCGCTTTGAAAAAGTACAAGGAAAAACAACAAAGCTAACCGCGACACATTTACGTCTATAAAACATCAAATTTTATCTCAAATAACTCCAACAGCTAACAGTTTGTAAATGTACATCTAGTGATTACTTTCTGTAAGTTTGAAAAAAATCTGCTGTGTGGTTTATGAGCTATTTGCTCAAACGTACAAGGAAAAATCAACGAAGCTAACCGCGACACATTTACGTCTATAAAACATCAAATTTTATCTCAAACATCTCATAAAGCTAATCAGTTGTAAATATCCATCTAGTGATTACGTTCTGTAAGTTTGATCAAAATCTGTCCTGTGGTTCTTGACCTATTTTGCTAACAAACACTGAGCTAACAGCGAAGTAGCTAGTTCATACCTCCAGAGCAGGAGGCCGGGCTGCGACAGAGTGAATCCGACCAGAGGAGGCTCTCGTCGGACACATGAGGTGGGAACGGTTGGTGTACCCTAGCGGACAAAGGTGGTACTGCACCCCTAGCGGCCGAAAGTGGTACTGCACCATTTTTGCCAAATGGAAAAACGGTCATATCTGAGCCAAAAATTGGTCTAAAAACATGGGGAAAAAATCCATAAACAAGTCTCACCTCTCTATAAGTTGCAAGGCATACAAATTAGGCAAAAAGGTGTGACTTATAGTCCGGAAAATACAGTACTTATACAGCGCTTTCCAGCCAACTATGAGGGGCCCCAAAGCACTTCACAGTACCAGCCATCCACCCATTCATACACACATTCATACACCGGTAGCGGTAGACTGTCATGCAAGGCGCCATCCAGTCCTACTGGGAGCAACTCGGGGTTAAGTGTCTTGCCCAGGGACACAACGAGGTATGCAGTGACCGGGGATCGAAACCCGGACCTTCCGGTCCTAAGCCGGCTGCCCTGCCTCTACACCATCTCGGCCCTAACACTGGAACGCTGTGCATTTCTTCAAAATTTTACAAGATAAGCAACCAAAACAAGTATCTGTTTGCTTGACATTACAGTAAAGGTGTGTCTCAGTTGAACTTTTACTTAATAAATGCACTTCAATGGTCAAATCAGCTGCATTTTGCCGGGGCGGTGCAGCGAAATGAAGCTGATTTCACGGTTGCTCCAGGCATGATCCCGGAGCTGGACAAAGGTGGCAGGCTATGGCAATCCATCGTGTCATTAATAGCCACTTTTATCTATTACATGACTAAATGGCATGCCATACTACTCGAGTGCCATCTAGCGGCTGAAACTGGAAGTGTTCAATATTTTCAATGTCAGAATAAATGAAAATGGTCATATCAACTAATCTAATCTGGCCTCTGGCCTTGGACTGTTGAAGGCTACAAATCTTCTCCTAGACTGGGAGCTGAAGGAACCCGCTACCCTCCTACCCCTCCCCCGAGAGGTTTCTGTGTGCATTCTTGGTTTGAGCCGAGCTCTGAGACCAGCGAACTGTTTCTTATCTAGAATTGTTACACACAGACTGTTTCCTCCCGCCTGCCGTCATAAATGCATCTTGTCCTGTAACTAAATGTGCTTTATTTGATATGGTTTTTACTGGATCACGCGGTGTCTTGAAGACAAAACGTGATTCATCTTTTTTTAATATCAACGCTGTAAACCCCGTGTCTTATCCTGTTTTCCTATCTTTGACCTTCATCTGGGGACAGATGGGTAGGCCGCGCTAAGAACATATCGATAAAATATGTTTTGTTCAGCTGCAGCTTGTTACACTAATCTCTCTCCTGGATGACTGTAATTACATACTTACGCTGTATCGGTGGAAATTGATGCAATGTCAATAAACCTATCTTGTATCTTGTATCTTGTATCTTGTATCTTGGCCAATTGGTTTATACATATGGGGGAAAAAACATAAATAAGTTGATTCAGTGTATAAGTCGCAGGGCATAACAATTATGCAAAAGAACTGTCAAAGTCAAAGTCAACTTTATTGTCAAAACTGCAATATGTACAGGACATACACAGGATTGAAATTGTGTTTCTCTCAGTCCCTCGGTGCAACAGTAACCATCTAAACACTAAACACTAAAACATTTAATAAACATAAGCATAAAATAGTAAAAGTGTAACACTGTCCTGAGTTTTTTCATAGTAGTATAAAAGTATGAAAATTTACACCAACACTGAAACACCAAACACCCCTAAAACACCAAACACCCAATGAACATAAGCATAAAATGAAATAATAAAAGTGTAATACTGTCCTGAGTTTTTTCATAGTAGTATAAAAAGTATAAAAAGTATATCTATAAAATAAACTGAAGGTTCTAGCATTGACATTTGCAAAGAGTGGCACAGCAGCATATGAGTTAATGTACACAGTATATGTATGAGTGACTGTGACTTATAGGCCGAAAAATACGGTAATTAATGTTGAATACAACAACTCACAACGAAACAGAAGTTATTACAAACAGTGAAGCAACATGTTGAGTACAAAATCAAAAATAACATCATATCATTATCAATAACTAGTTAACATGTTTGACAATACTGTCTATGGTTATTAAAAATGAACTTTTTTTGTATCAAGAAATATTAGCAATGTTTACTTTACTGCCTGCCAGAAACACAAGAAGGAAAATAAATTCAAAACAAGGCCACGTTTAAAAATCATTTTTAAATGCCTGAGAAAGTTTCTTTAATTATGTGTTTAGAAAATAGAAAATGTAATTAAGGAGGCAGCAGATGATGTGCACCCCTCCACTAAAGATTTCAGCAATTTTCCTGTTTTTCCTCAGTCTCATAAGAAGAACCAAGAGCCTGAAGTGAATTTGGCAGAAGATTTGAAACCAAATAAACAAAAAACACAAGAAAGAGTAATTGACTGTTTTAATTGTTGGGAAATAAACGTTCAGGAGGAGTGACGAAGAAGGACGCAGCTGCCAAATAATAATTATATCGCTCCAAGCACTTACAAGCCACTTAACTATGGTGGGCCTTCTAAATCAGTGTGTAATGTGAAAACACCTGCATCGACGGGTGGGTGTCATGGACTTGAAGACTAGATTGGCAGGTCATGACACCGCCTCTGGTACAAAACAGACCACACGGATCAATTCTAATAAAGAGGCTGCAAACATCCTGCTGTTTATCACTTCTGCACTTGTCTGGGGAGAAAAACCATGCACCCAGGCAAGACATATTTCTCCAATTGGATTATGTTTAGTCCCATGCTGAGATAATACGGAGCTGAAATGAGCGAGGACGAGCCCAGTTAAAGATTTTAAAAAAATCAAACAGGAAACGTCTTTTTATCAGAAATAATCCAAGGAGGAGGGTAAAAAGATCTGCTTGTTGGGAATAAACAATCTGGAAAATTAGCCAATATCACCATTCCTAAACTACACACAGTTAAGGTAAATGTAAAGTGTTTGAGCAAATTGAATTGATAAAGCTTCTCGGATGAGAAGCGAAACGTCTTCTGTTACAAATAAAGTCCAGTTGATCTTGAATTGAACGCCTTTTTGATTTATCATGTCCTGGACGACTGAGAATCTTCACCAGCATGTTTGAGCAAATGTGCACATAATCACAGAGATAACTTGGCAAAAACCTAAGCTTCTCAAGTGTGAAAAGGGTAGGAAATCAAATTAATTTTCTATCACAAGACATTAAGCAATGAGCATAACCTATCCATTTCTGCTGTCCCTNTGACAAAGCAGGTGGAGCCAACCTTGACCGTTTGAGGATGGTCTGTCAGAAAGTTCTTGATCCGGGCACACGTGAAGGGAGAGAGAGAGAGAAATGTCAATCCGCTCGTCCACCAGGACGTCAGGGATAATGGTGTTAACCAGGCATCGAACGTTATCAGCCATTAAATGGACTGATAACATCTGAAGCCGCTGTGTTAACTGCAGAGCTAAATATGAACAGCATCCTGACACAACTCCCTGGCTGCTCGAGGCGGCAGAGGGCTGCGTGAAGAGCTGTACTGGTGGCATCCTCCATCGATCCATTTGTTTGTGGGAAAACTGGTGTGGGTCCAGGTTTGAGACAGGCCTTGATGTGGAGCAGGAGGAGCCTCTCAAAACATTTCATGCCAACCGATGTTAAGGCAATAGATGTGTAGTCATTGGGACACTTTGGGGCAGCAGAATGATGTAGCTGATTTCTAGTGGAGCACTGTACATGAAGTTAGGGTAACAGTCAAGGCAAGCTTGGTTAAAATCCCCAGTAACAGTAAGAGCTCCATCTGGACGGGCCTGCTTCTGTTTGTTGATGGAGGCATACAGCTGTGAGAGCACTATGCTAACATCAGCATCTGGTGGAATATAAATAACAGCAATCAGAGTCAGTCAGAATGAGAGTCAGAGAG
Organism: Garcialebias charrua; assembly: GCA_038048925.1. Lineage (NCBI taxonomy): Eukaryota > Metazoa > Chordata > Actinopteri > Cyprinodontiformes > Rivulidae > Garcialebias > Garcialebias charrua. The sequence goes on from JBBPBX010002986.1 coordinate 34,818, forward strand.
TCTTTATTGTCATTTGCACCGCATGTGGTACATGTGATGAAATGAGATTATGTACACAGGGTCCCAGTTACATCCAACAACAAATGCAAGAGAAAAACAGTAATAACATCTAGGATATGAACTAAGAAAAACATCAACTAGAAATACACTAAGCCCTAGAGTAATAGAAAAACATCATTACAAACAGCAGCACGAACATGAGTCTTTATGAGCAGATGGTCACAGATGAACACAGCAACAAGAAAACAGATCAGCATCAGCATGATGTGATATTTCACAGTGATTATTCTTATTATTTATTTATTCATGAGTCTAACAGCCTCAGGGTAGAAGCTGTTCCTCAGTCTAGTGGTTCTACATTTGATGCTCCTCAACCTCCGTCCTGAGGGGAGTGGGGCAAAGAGTGAGTGTGCTGGGTGAGTGAGGTCTTTCATGATGCAGGTGGCTCTTTTCCTGCATCTGGAGGTGTAAATGTCTGTGATGGTGGGGAGACTGACTCCAACAGACTTCTGTGCAGCCTTCACCACTCTCTGCAGAGCTTTTCTTTCTGCAGCTGTGCAGCCTCCATGCCACACATTGATGCTGGAGCACAGGATGCTCTCCACTGCACACCTGTAGAAGGAGGTGAGGACTGGGCTGCTCAGACCAGCTCGTCTCAGCCGTCTGAGGAAGTAGAGTCTCTGATGACCTTTCTTGATCAGGCTGGTGGTGTTGTTGCTCCAGCTGAGGTTATCATTCAAGTGTACACCCAAGTATTTGTAGCTGGAGACCACTTCCACCACTGATCCACCTATGTTCAGTGGGGTGTGTGTTTGTTTGTTCCTTCTGAAGTCCACAATCATCTCCTTTGTCTTCTTCACATTCATGTGAAGGTTATTCTCTTTGCACCAGCTCTCCAGGTGTTCCACCTCCTGTCTGTAGCTGGACTCATCATTGTTTGTGATGCATCCCACCACCGCTGTATCATCTGCAAACTTTACAATATGACAACCTGGTTGGGTAGCTGCACAATCATATGTGAGCAGAGTGAACAGAAGGGGGCTCAACACACATCCTTGAGGAGAGCCAGTGCTGAGGGCAATGGTGGAGGAGGAGAAGTTGTGGATCCTCACTGACTGTGGTCTGTTTGTTAAAAAGTCTAGTACCCAGTTACAAATGGAGGGGCTTAGTCCAAGTGTGGATAGTTTGTCCATCAGAGTTTGGGGGATCATGGTGTTGAAGGCAGATGTGAAGTCCACAAAGAGCATACGGACGTAGGAGTCTTTCTGATCCAGGTGGGTGAGAGCAGTGTGGACCACGGACGAGATGGCGTCCTCACTAATAGCCAAAGCTGGGCGCCAGACCGCAAGGGAGCGCTAATGCGCTAATCCGCTTACAACGGACCTAAACAATTATTCAGCGTTACAGCGGTTTGACTAACTTTTATAATTCATAAGCGGATTTGCGCTATTTTTATTTAAAATGCAGTACCGTTAATAACTAATTTTCTATCAGTAAAAACGAAAAAACTTATTTACGAGCTCTTAAATCAACCAGGTGACTGCTAACAGACCTACATCCTGTCAGCACCGGATGTAGTCCGTGAGCAGTCGTCCGGTTGGTTGATTTAAGAGCGGGGCCTGCCCTAAGGAGCCCTATTGGCTATTACCTGTCATGTGACAAGACATGATTGGTCAAGTTAGCAGTCACTCCAGTTAGCAGCCAGCCAGTGTGTTTCTCTGCAGCCTTATTGCTTGTTAGATTATCACGGAAGCGAGGGAGCGAATACAGAAGGACTTTACATGATAAACACGGTAAAAACAATTATTTGTTTTTAAAATTATAGCAAAGATGGGTCTTCAGCTGAACGTGTCCTTAATAAAATCACGTACTGCTCAAAACTGCAGGATTTTAAAAAGTAGGATCGCCACGAGCAACGCGCGCGGGCGGCTTTATGTAGCTCAATGAACGGATATAAAAATACATTTCATAGCTGACTTTATAGCACGAGGGTTCCTGAGCTGAACCACTCTTTAATAATGTCACGTAGTGGTCAAATCTGCTGCATTTAAAGTAGGTTCGCTTTGACATTTTCCAAACCTGTGCTTGCACTACGAAAATAAATTATAAAAATCGAATATTACTTCAAATAACTCCAACAAGTTACAGTCAGTACATGAACATCTTGTGATTACACTGTGTTAGTTTGGATAATATTTGCCGTGTGGTATTTGAGTATTCATGATATGTGTTACAAAATACTAGGGAGAAAAAAAATAGAAGCTAGCTTGACACATTTATGTCTATAAAACATTGAATATTAATTCAAATAACTCCAACAGGTTATACTGTAGTCAGTACATGAACATCCTGTGATTACATTCTGTTAGTAAAAAAATAAAAAAACAGTTTCTGGACTAAATTAACCACATTTTTCTTTTACAGTCAACAGAAGAAAATCACCAGAATTCAACAACCTGTGTCGTCTTCTGGAGCGATAGGTGTATTGTAGGAGATGACATCCCGAGCGAATCGGTGTTAAGAGGTAGGATAAAGGTGTATAACACTTCATGCACCGCTAGTTGGCAGTGTAGTGCAAATATTGCATAACTTTAGCAGTTTAGAATTTAGCTTCCCCTAATTTTCATAAGACATTAGTGCTTTTGAAATAGCGGAACTAATTTTTGGATTAGCGCTGCACAGCACTGCTAATAGCAATAATGATTGTTGTGAGCTCCCTGGACACGTGAAAGCGTCCACACTGTACAGCCATTACCTGCAGGTCCAGAGAGCAGTGTGTGTATGACCCTGCTGCTTGTACACCATTATTGCAGAGTCGTCGTCCTCCCCTGCTCTTACCAGAGTTTTGTTCCTGTTGAAGCGGTGAATGGAGCAGCCGGTTTGCTGAACGGCTGAGTCCAGGATAAGCAGGTGTAACCAGGTTTCTGTGATCTTCATCACACAGTAGTCCTGGATGATTCAGATGTTTGTCTCATTAATTCCAGTTTGTTTTGTGGACAATGTATCTGGCATTAGTAAGGAAGATTAGTAGCCGGGGTCTGTAGAGCTTTTTCTTTAGCTGCTCTAGCAGGCCGCCCCTGCAGCCCTGCTTCTGCCTCCACTCCCTGCATCACCTCCAGCGTCTCCTGGGCCCGACAGCAACAACACCGGGCGACCTCGTTACATCCAGCGGAATGTTGTGAAGCCTCTAATAATCCATCGTAATGTCTGCTCAACATGATAATCCCACCTTCCTCAGCATAGCTGGGGCGTAACTTACACAAACATACTAGTACACACAAAAACATCCAACCCATCATGAAAACTACACTGAAACCTAAAGCTTAGAGCCGCTGCAGCCTTGCTCTCCGCCAACTTGTAATTTTAAAGGTTTAAAAATGCCTTTTACAACAAATTTATATGTATTTATTTGAAAACTTGGCATAATAATAAATATTTTGGATATTTTTTTCAACAACTGAATTGTTGAGTTCAAAAGACACTTAAAGAGTTGAAATGAAAAAAAGTTGAAATAGCTCTAAAAGACTGTTATTGTGAGGAAAGTTTTGAAAACAGCATTTTAAGCAGTTAAATAAGGTGCTCAGTCATGAAGGTAAAGTTAAAGGGACCTCAGGGATTCATAAAGTTATACATGTAAATAAAATATAAAAAGAAATTAAACTTGATGACAGTTCAATAGCTTGGAGAAAGTCTTCAGCTATAAAAGCATCATGGTGGATCTTTTGAGAATAAAAGTTAAAAAGTTTTTTCTTTAAAAACAGATTAAAGTAATATAAATCACCACTATCTTTGTTTATTTGAACAATGCTTTGTCATCTTTTGAAAAAGTCAGACCTGTCAGGCTCAGTTTTAAACTAAATACGTTTTATCCCCTTTTCTCCATCCTCTGCGCGCCTGTGAGGTCAAAGGTCATTACGCTGCCTTGTCCGAGGATCCTCTTTAATCTAGTAGATGTGGACAGAAAAATAAATATTTTAATAAATTGTCAAAGCTTTTACAATTCAAAGCCATTTTTGTTGTTATTAGAAGAAAGCTTGACTCAATCCAGTGTTTGTTTTCTGCTCAAATAATTAAATATATGGTGGATAAGACATTCAATTAATTTAATCTTTATTTTTACAGGTTAGTCTCATTGAGCCTCGAGGACTCATTTACAAGACAGACCTGTTTTAACAACAAATGATGACAACAGTAGTCAACTCATACAAAAAAAGCATAGAAATTTAAATATAAATGGAAGAAATTATGTAAAAATGAAGGACCCCCCCCCCCCTCCAGCTACATTATAAAGTGATATAAAATCATTAAAAACAGGAACATGTCTGTGTTGGTTTTTTCAATGAACTTTATTATTATTAAAACTTTATTTATACAGGTTAGTTCCCATTGAGCCTCGAAGACTCATTTACAAGAGAGACCTGTTACATACAGCATACAGGCAGAGGAGGAAAATAGAACATGAGGATGGACGAAGCCAAAAAAAAATCATGTCTCACATCATCACAGTGTAAAAGATGCAAACAAAAACCTCACAACTAAACCACAACATACAATGACATCATAATACATTCATGCAAAGAGGTCAACAAAGGTGGTGAGTTGTCCACGAAACACTCCAGAAAGTTCCAACGTTCTGATGAGATGGTACAGTGTCTATCAGCGGCACAATTCTCAAATGTCAATTGTGTTGACAGATGAGCTGGCCATAATAATTTTTGATTTGCAAGATGTGTAAAGAGAGGCTCTGAGGTTAACAGGACAAGAGCGCAAAATAGCAGGAGGGAGGGAGGGTTAGAGCGACTGTCTTCATCAAGAGAACTTAACAGATGTTTGAAGCCACTTGGAGAGGTCAAGGTCGAGAGCTTCAGATCTTTGTGCAAGATATTCCAGGAAACAGGAGCGAAGTAGGAGAAGGTCCTTTTGCCAAGTTCAATCCGCACTGAGGGAACACTGCAGGTCAGAGAGTCAGAGTAAGAGTCAGATTATCTTTATTGTCATTTGCACAGCATGTAGTACATGTGATGAAACGAGATTGTGTACACAGGGTCCCAGTTACATTCAACAACAAAATGTAAGAGAAAAACAGTAATAACATCTAAGATATGAACTAAGAAAAACATCAGCTAAAAATACACTAAGCACTAATGTAATAGAAAAACATCATTACAAACAGCAGCACGAACATGAGTCTGTATGAGCAGATGGTCACAGATGAACACAGCAACAAGAAAACAGATCAGCATCAGCATGATGTGATATTTTGCAGTGTTTATTCTTATTATTTATTTATTCATGAGTCTAACAGCCTCAGGGTAGAAGCTGTTCCTCAGTCTAGTGGTTCTACATTTGATGCTCCTCAACCTCCGTCCTGAGGGGAGTGGGGCAAAGAGTGAGTGTGCTGGGTGAGTGAGGTCTTTCATGATGCAGGTGGCTCTTTTCCTGCATCTGGAGGTGTAAATGTCTGTGATGGTGGGGAGACTGACTCCAACATCTTCTGTGCAGCCTTCACCACTCTCTGCAGAGCTTTTCTTTCTGCAACTGTGCAGCCTCCATGCCACACGTTGATGCTGGAGCACAGGATGCTCTCCACTGCACACCTGTAGAAGGAGGTGAGGACTGGGCTGCTCAGACCAGCTCGTCTCAGCCGTCTGAGGAAGTAGAGTCTCTGATGACCTTTCTTGATCAGACTGGTGGTGTTGTTGCTCCAGCTGAGATATCATTCATGTGTACACCCAAGTACTTGTAGCTGGAGACCACTTCCACCACAGATCCTCTTATGTTCAGTGGGGTGTGGGTGTGTTTGTTCCTTCTGAAGGTAATGATGTCCTGAGAGTGCACGCTGTAGCATAGAAATATTTGTACTCGGAGTCATTTGGTGGGCATGTATTGGGCAAAGCCTGCATTTGTTTGCCTGTTGGCAAATTATTTTAGGCACTATTAGACAGATTTTAATGAACATTTAGGAAATTGATCATTGAGTCAGGTACAGTCAGTTCACAGGAACAAGAGGGGCTTCACACTTCACAAAATCTTCACCCCATGAAACAGTTCCTCCTAAAAAATAATTTTACCTAATGATTGCTCTGCTTGTTGTTTATGGTTTTGTCTATGTGTAGTGGACATGACCGTGTCCATTTTGATACACCTGTGTATTTTTTGAACTGTTCCAGAGATGACCTTTACTGACCTCTCAGTAAAGCAAGACATTTACTACAAATTATTCCATTAGTTGTAATCTGAGAACATAGTCACCAAAAGAGACTACAGGTAGTCCCCGATTTACGAGCGCTCTGATCTGCGAGGTTCCAGACTTACGAGCTGCACATTTTTGGAAAAAACGAAAAAAATACTGAGTTTTCATGTGTTTTTTCACTTCAGTTAGCAAGTTAAGCATATAAACACACGTTTCCGATCATTTTTATGCACTCAAAAGTAGTTTTTAGATGAAAATAGAGTGTTTTTAGGTGCGCTAGCGAAAACCGTTCCAATTTACGAGCGGATTTCCGGATTTACGAGCGAAATGGCGGCCGTTCCAAATTACGAGATTTCCGGTTTACGAGCGCCTCGCTGTGACGGATCTCGCTCGTAAATCGGGGACTACCTGTATTTCTATATTTGATTTTATTCTAATATGATCAAAAGAATAACTTTTGTCATTTTCATGATATATGTTATGCTGTGTTATTCTTTTAATATGGAGTATTACTGTGTTACTTGACCATATAATGGTGTCAGAGTTGAATTTTATGTCAAACTGTGCTTTTCAGATTTGTTTTAGAAGTGTTAAGACGCTAATCCAAGTGTTTTTCCTCTTGGAGTCTATGAGTCTGTCTTTTCCTAAACATTTCCCTCTGCTGCTGGCTGTAACCTTGGGTCGTGATAACAGCAAGAGAACTCCTCGACTGGTCCACGGACCAATGAGGAAAGTGTGTTCTAATCTCAACATTTTTGGAGTAAAAGCGTTTGTTTCTGTGAACGCTTCAGAGTTTTGAAGGAACGAGTGAGTTCCTGTAGTCTGCTGGGAGCTTCAAGAGATGTGAACTTTTCCCAAAGAGCTGGATGAACTCAGTCAAACGCTAAGGACAGTCATTCAGTTAAAGGCTGATAACATTCTTGTTATGAGTCCACTTCGAACGAGCGTAAGCTCAAAACTTTGTTTATTCCTTCCTGGAATAAGTTTATCTTGAAGTCAACCAGGAGCTGACACATTTTCTGATGACCAAGCGGAACCCAGGAGACGTTGGAAAGTAAACAACCAGCTCGGACGTGCTGGGCCTGAAGGACTCTGTGCATCTGAAAGGCTGGTGTCATCTCTTTATCAGACTCGTCGTCGAAGGTAAAGAGCTGTTTACAAACGTACCTGGATTTCAGCAGAAATCGGATGGAAAGTGTCATTTCTGGTAACATGCTCAAGACAATTTCCTTTAAACCATCTCTCCTATTTCCTTTCCCCTCAATTCTAAGCCGGAAACTATTTAAGTCATAAGAGCCCTCAGACTAAATATGTTTAACATCCAGTATTTATGTCTGTTGTGTTGTAATTTAACTGTGCTGACGTGTTAAATTGAAAGAAAGTGAAATCATGTCAATCAAGTGTAATGGTGTTAATTTAGTTGATTTATTTTAAATAAATGGTAGTGTCTTTGACATATCAAACTAAGTTAACGTCTCTGTCACTTAATGGCTTTATTTATTTATCCATCATAAAGATCACAGAAATATTGGGTAAACTGAAAAAGAAAAGAATCCGTGAAATTACTATTCAATCTGAATAAGTAAATTAATTAAGGATAAAGAGGTCAGCTTAATACTGACCCCTGCTAAAATCCTTAACATCTGGGTGGCACCGTATGTGTTTAAAGACACAATATATGGTCTCCCTCATGTTTACTTCATATGTGTGTGGGTTTACTTTTTTGAACGTTTTAAATGACATTTAATTGTTTGTGAAGATTCATTTACAGTTTATACATTTTTGCAGTTTTGGGGCTGGACAGGTCGGCAGGTTTCTCATCATCATCCTGTTGATAGTGATTCAACCTGCTGGACGTCTCACATGGACACAAATGCATCTGACATATGGACACATGCTGTTCCACTGAATGATTTTTACTGCTATGCCCATACGAACAATAAACCTTACATGATCCCATCCTGGTGAGCTCAGCAGTAGAGATATTCTATTTGTGGGACAAAATTAGAGAATGGATGATCTTGTCAAGAAACTTGGACGAGAACAGAAAGCTCTGTGGGGAGGAATACAATATGATCTTTTCTCCAACATGGGAAGCTCATTTTCAGTTTATCGCTTCGATCATTGAAGGGTGGATCTTACGGAGAAGGGAACACACACACACACACACAATAATTTTAAGTTTGATCATTTTCTAGAAATATTTTCTCTATTTCTGTGTGTGTTTGTTGGGAGAAAAGAGTTGGTGTGTGTCTGTGATTGAGTGAATTCTGTGTCTTGTATCTTCTGATTTATTTCACACGGTTAAAGTTTAAAATGCTCCTGTTTCTGGAGGGAAAAACAAAACAAAAAAACTTCCATTGTTACAGTTCTGGAGTTCAGTAGAACCCATGTGCAGGCAGGAGCAGGAGAACTCAGGTTTTAAAGTAGAATATATTTTTAATCAAGAACAAACAAAAGCTGATGGCAGCAAACACACACAATCTCAAGGATGACACGGAGGACTGAAGCATGACGCCGTACAAGACCATGAGGAACACAGGGACTCATTTACAGACACTAACGAACAGACAGACACCTGGGGAAGGACAGCAGGTGGCGGAGGCAGGAGATGATTACAAGAGGGAGAACACTGAGGAGATCATCTCATGCATCCCTGTATGATTTTATTATTAGTGTTTTGGTGAGATGCGAGAGACCTGAATAATTCAGAAATAAGACAATGCCAGCCCCGCTCATATTTATGCTAGAAGCTGCTGCTGTTGGGCTTACATCGACAACCGATTCCCTTTCATCCCAATTCAAGATGGCCACCACAGCTATTTAACCTTAGAAAACACAAACAGCTGTAACATAAATTGTGCTATGGTGGTTTGTGATAATGGATGTGTCAGATTTCTTCAGAATGTCATTGTCATGATTTGACCAAAGCAGTCACAAGATAATTATGAGTAGAAAATATTTTCTTTATTAAATTTTGACATGAAAGGCAAGAGGCAATGCATATCCTTCAAGGAATCCAGAATTTATTATTATTTTGTTTATATATATATTTCATTGGTTGTTTGTATACCTGTATATCTACAATGTTTATGTTTATTAAATTTGTTCATTTTTTTTTTTACAAAAAAGTACAATACAAAACAATCCCCTAAATGATAATGTACAAAACGTAAAAAAAATGAAAGGTAGCAGAAAAAAGAAAAAAATCTTATTATATCTGCCCCTTTTTTCAAATAATCAATTCAAACAATAATAATCTTCCAGTAACAGGACAAAAATAAATAACTCTTTCTAATTTTTCTAACTAATACAATACACATTAAACTACTTCATATATATTTTTTAAACAATTCAGTTTTGATCATTTTCTTAAATGTAAACATTGACTTGGTATTTTTAACTTCATTCTCCAAACCATTCCATAATCTAATTCCCTGGATTGAGGTAACTTTGTAGTGCAGTCTGTAACTTTTCAAACAATATATTTTTAACATATTTCTTCACTCTGTCACTATCTACTGACAGACTGATGTTAGACAAAGTAATCTCTGAAAAAAACTATAGTCCCCTTGCTTCTCTATCAGCATTTATAAAAACACTGAAAACACAGAGTGACCCGGACACTGACCAGCCAATAAAAACAGAGTTGTTTGTCACGCCCCAACCCACGCCCCCGCCTGTCACAGCCTCAGCGCCGCGGCTCGTTCTCATTCAAAGGATTGCAAAGCGATGCAGGACTGTTTTTTATGTGACACAAATGTATTAAATATCCCTTCTTCATCCCAGAGCTGGACTTTTATTTAGTTTTTTTGCCAAAAGTCAAGTGATCGCTTCATCCTTCACTCACAGGAATGAGGAAATTGATTTGTCACGACTCACGAGCGAATTAAATCATGTCCAAAGTGGCTGGTGAAGCTCTGCTGATTTCAGGGTGTTTTTGTGTTGTTGGACGAGTGATTCATGGTTTTATTATATTTTTTAAACCGTTTTATTGACATATACTGTAATCACAGAATTTCGGAGCGCAGAGACAGGACATGTAGTGGGGGCGGAGCATTCCAGACATACCAGACTTGCACTGACAGAAAGAGGCAATCACGAGCGAATTAAATCATGTTGCTTCGTGAAGCTCTGATGATTTCTGATGGGTTTTGTGTTGTTGGACAAGTGCTCTATGGTTTTATTATATTTTAAAAATGTTTTATTAACATATAATCACAGAATATTGAAGCGCTCCGAGCGGACACACAGCAGGGGGCGGAGCTGCAGAAGGGGCCAAGATGGTGTAGAGGCAGGGCTGCCGACTTGGGACCCGAAGGACACAGGTTCAAACCCCGGCCACTACACACCTTGGGGTGTCTATGAGTGCACACCTATTTCCCCAGCTCCCTGGGCGCTTTCTATGGCTGCTCACTGCACCACCTGGTGGTGGTTGGGTTAAATGCAGAGACGAATTTCGTCTTGTATGGGAAACATACACAGATGACAAAAATGTGACTTTTTTTAACTCAAGTTCAACAGAGAACGGACTGTAGCTCCTCCTCAGAGTCATATATGGCTCTGAGGGGAGGGAGCAGAATGCTTTCACCTGCTGGAAATTTTTCTAAGTCCCAGCGTACTGCAGAAACTATATAGTTCCCCTTTAAGATTATAACAAATTTGTCTTTTAACAAAATGCATTTGGATATTTAAAGGTAATGCTTTATTCTGAGCCCTATACTGTACATAACTGATAAAATATTGTAATCTACCAAATCATCAAACAATGCAACTGATTAACTTAATTATTATTGTATTATTGTCATAAAACAGAATGACATATCCACCCTGACCTGTTGCTAGACGTTCTGACTCTGTGAGTTTTCCTGCACTTCTTGTATTCTTTCAAGCAAGAGGGAGAAATAATAAAATTTAAACAAAAAACTGTTGTCTTTTTATATCTCTTGAGTGACAATTGTGAGCGTGTTTAAGAGTAGTTATGACGCTCCGGTAATTGCTCATTGTACAGCAGCTTGTTTCTTATTCTCAGAGCATTTAGAGGCGCTGCCTGCATGAGTAAAATGTAGGGCTCGACCTTGTTCTTCAGATCCACGCTGCCTCACATTACCATACGTTACAGCGCTGCTCTTGTCAACCACAGATGCTTTTCAATATGCGAAGGTTCAGGAAGACAGGATCTACTCTAATTAGACCAAGCTTTGTGCACGCTGTGCATTTGTTGCAGTCTTAAGATGCAAATTGAATCCCACAAAGAGTCACCTCACGAGCCCTTAATGAAAGCTTTGATTGCACTTCAGTTGTCATAAAACGTGATTTGAAAACTCCTTTGTCTGTGATAACTCTCCATAATGAAGGGAAAGAACAATGCTGCAACCGTTGGAGCACCGGATACTATTTTTATGCCAAAAAGGATCCAGCAATTCACAGAGGATAATAAAAGTAAAGTAAGTAAAGTAAAGTAAAGTAAAGTGCTATGTGTTGTCATCATTGTATGTTTTTATACAATGACAAAATTAGTTCTCTGCATTTAACTCATCACACTGGAGATACACCCAGGTGGAGCAGTTTGAATTAGGTGTCTTGCTCAGGACACCACAATACAGTATGTGGGCATGGCAGGGAGTTGAACCTGTGACTTTCTGGTCCCAAGTCTACAGTTGTGGCCCTGTTTGAACCACAACTACATATTAAAAACACAAATATAAATAAATAAAAAAACACAACAAATTTTGAAGAAAATTTCAGGTCTCTCATGTGAATAAGTCCTCGTGGCTCAATGGGACTAACCTGTTTAAATAAAGGTTGAATGAAAAAATAATCACAATTACATTAGGGACCAGTGGGAAACATGAGCCATCACTGATTGGAGGACGGGGCATTTGAACATCCCCACCTCTTCCAGTTTTGCTTAATGTAATTGTACCCTGATGCATGCTCAATAATCCAGGTAGAAAAATCTAAAAAACCTAAGTCTAAGCAAAGTTTTTTTTTTTTGCTTTGTTTTGTTTTGTTTTTTGAATGTCCAGAGGACCAGACTTAGCTTTTTTAGATTAATGTAATTGTGTTTCTTCAAATGTTGTGTTTTTTATTTGTACTTTATTTTCCGTCGTACATCACACCACCCTATAAATCACATCAGTCCAAAATATGTCTAATAAAGTGGAAAAATCCATAAATACGTTGCTTCGCCATAAACGTCACATTTATTATGCGTCACCGCTGACACGTCACGTTTGTTATTTCAACCTGGAGAGACTCACAAAACGAGAGAGAATGATACAATTAACAAGTTTTATTGATTAGGGTTTCTTTGGCGCTCGGACCACGGCGGAGGGCATGCATGCCGGACTGCTGAGAGCTTGAATGTCCGGCATAGGGAGATAGATTATGGATATCTTCCCCCCAAAAATAGCCGGGGCCGAGCTGGCGAGGGTCTGACTGAAAGGTGAAAAGGAAGCCCGTGAGAAGGGTTGCCAGAGGAATGAGAGAGGGGAGTGAGCCCGCTTGAGCTGCCAGAAGCCGTTTTCGCATTGACCGGCCCTCTATGGCCCGGGACGCCCCGCCCCGCCTTCTAACCCGGGTTCAGCGTGTTCGCATTTTCCTTTTTTTCCCCGGCTCCACCCTCGTTTTGGAACCATCTCCACCGTGGTTCTATCGGGCCGAGCTCCCCCGGCCGAGTTTGACGTCATGTACTGCTCAAATTTGATTCGTTGTTTGCAGCAGGGGCTGGACTCGTTCTAACAACAACCTCAGTACCGTAGGGCTGTATTTCATTCAAATGTAACTACAGAAACCCCTAAAACAATTGTTAGCTGAATTAGTTTTTCTGAGTTAAATTTTTGTTAATAACTGATCACAATCAGCT
>JBBPBX010002986.1:48214-68622 GCA_038048925.1 Garcialebias charrua
CTTCACTGTCATCGCTAATAAAAACATCCCTCGTCGTAAATTCAATATTCGGTTTCCTCACAGTCAACCTTAATTTAGTCAGGTAAATCTCATTGAGTCTCGTGAGCCCATCGACAAAAACGACCTGCTACAAACTAAAGACAAACAGACAAACGAGACCTACTGCATGCTTCCCAACTATTCAATCATGGATTCATTAAGGCCCGTGTGACCTATTTTAATGCAAGAAAGTCCCTATTTGTTCCCGCAGACCCTGCATATCCTACAATTTAAACGAAAAGATGTGCAAGCATCTTCCCGAAACAGTAATGTCACAGTTTTCGCGCCATGTTTACTTAACAAATTGATTCATCATCATTTAACATTCGACTTTACAAAGCTCACTCGTTTACATCACTTCTTAGTGCAGACCAGAGTCAGACATCACTGTTCTTTTCCCTGCTTTGGCATGCAAGGGGCAGGCGCAACCATACCATACCATACCATTTTATTTATAAAGCACTTTAAACAGGAACAAGTCCACACCAAAGTGCTGGACAAACACGCAACAGGCAACACAGACAATGAAGTACAACACGAAAAACATAAAAACATTGCAGATCATAAATAAAACGATCCAATACAAATCAGCTGGCAACGGACTATTCGGCCAATCATGGCCGTTGTTCAGAGATGAACGCGTGCATGTCACTCCTAGGAAAAATCACGACTGGCTGGAATTTCCCGATGCCTTCAGGGTCCACGAAAAAACTCTGACAGGCAGTCGTGCCGGGTCGATCGCAACCGACTAAAACTACCCAATCGCTGAACGGGTAAACCATCGTACTTTTTGGCCCTCCTCGGGGTCATGCGTGTCGCATGGGAGGCTAAACCTTCGGGCTAACAACAACTACCAAACACCCGGCAATGCTGGCTGAAAGACATAGAACAACACATCTTACCCGGGGAGTGAAGAGCCGAGGAGAGCGTGGAGAGCGTCGGGCCGAAGGCCAGGTGACCAGACTTGCAACGGGTAAACAGGAAGAGCTAAGGAAGGGACAACCTTATATCCGGATGGACAGTTGATGAGTGATTTGATGCAGCTGTGAGTCTTGCCATTGTTGAATTTGCGTCTTCGACTTCATGTGTCACCGCTGACAACCCAGAAATGTGGGTTGGTGTGCCAAAATTCGATTGGCTGCCAAATGTCAGTCATGGGAGCGTGCACGGAAGGAATTTAACAATAATTTAACAAGATTAACACTTAAATACAATTATTTGTTTGCTGGAAATTACAGTAAAGGTGTGTCTCAGTTTAACTTTTACTTAATAAATCCACTTTGATGATCAAATCAGCTGCATTTCTAAAGTATTCACTGCCTCGGTGCTCTGGGAGTGTGCAGTCAAGGAGGAAAAAGGAAGGAGGACTCACTGTGCATTTCTTTGAAACTTAACAAGCAACTAAAACAATTATTTGTTTGCTCGAAATTATAGTCAAGGTGTGTCTCATTTGAACTTTTACTTAATAAATGCACTTCAGTGGTCAAATCAGCTGCATTTTGCCGGGGTGTCGCAGCGATATGAAACTGATTTGACGGTTACTCCAGGCAGATGACGGTGGCATTTGATGGCAAGTCGATTGTGTCATTAATAGCCACTTTTGCCTATTACACTACACGGCAATGGCAGGCCATACTACTGGAGTACCATCTAGTGGCTGAAAATGGTAGTGTTCAATATTTTCAGTCAGAATGGATGAAAACGGTCATATCTCAGCTAAAAATTGGTTTATAAATATGGGAAAATTCCATGAAAAATGTTGCTTTGGAGTTTAAGTTGCAGGGCACGTAAATTATGCAAAAAATGACTTATAGGGTGAAAAATATGGTATATTTTTTTTGTAGTTGTGGTTTAAACTTCAGAGCCACCATACAAGTCGGCAGCCCTACCTCTACATTATCTCAGTCCAAAAAGATGAAATAAATTAATTAACGCAGAATGATCAGAAAACTGTTGTCACTTAAAATAGTTTTATTTGAAGTTTCAAGTTGTGACTTTTTTTGTTCGAACATTTTCAAGAAAATCACTTTTGTTTTTGTAATTGTTAAATACACTGTGACAATCTGTTTTATTGTGAGCTCACATATTTCATTAAATTTAACCAGCAAGTCCAGTGAAAAATAACTGAAGTCCAAAGAAAAGGGGAAGGATAACGAGAATAACGGGAATAATAATACTTTGTAACAACAAGAACGGGAACAAGAATAATGTTTCATGAGAAACATCCATGTGCATGATTTAAGTGCCAAACCACATTCAGTGCATGGAATGTAAACTTTCTTGCCTTTTAAAATTGATGAACACTCTTTCCATGATGATTTTGCAGTATGACTGTATCCAATTATTTTTCACATAAACTCACACACGCATAAAACCCGTGTTTCTGGAAACAAAGTATAGTTTACAAAGGATCAGTTCCACAAACATTCAGAAAACAGAACTAGGGGGGAGTCATGAACAGAGATTTTAATTGGCTCAGGCAGTTCTTTAATCTTTACATCTTAAAACAAAGTTAATTTTTATTTAGCTCAATTATTCTGGGTTATTTAAATGTCTGTTGGAGAGTTTCCACATAAACTGACTTAAAACTCAAAGCATTTATAACAATCAATTTCCCTCAGGGGAAGGATAAACTATTGATTATTTCCTGTTCACCATTTCCCTTTATGATGCAAATCAACAAAAATTGGAAGGTACTGAATGTTTTAGCTGAAACCCATTCTTGTTGATTGAAGATGTGAATGCAATTTAGGAGAAACATACAAATACCTTCTTGCTCCTCTAAATGGAAATGAGTTTAAGATTTTATTTATAAACATAAACATAAGCATAAACATATTTAGCAGCCTTTCTGAATATGTAATTGAAACACAATAACAAAAATCAGCAAATTAAAACACAACACAGTAAAAAAGTTAGTCTAGACAAAAAAAATAAAAAAAATAAAAAATAAATGCCTGCTGTAAAGTTTTTTAATTTTATTGTGAATTAAAAATAAACTGAAATGAATAGAATTTAACAATCAGAGAAGCAGAGCCCCAGACCTCAGCTTTTCAGCATTTTTATTTCATTCATTCAAAGCAGCAACGTTCCCTTTCAGTCATGTCTCTCGGTGCAACATATCGCTATGGGAAACTGTGCCCCCGCGCGGTTACCTGAAGGAATACACTCCCGCCTTTACGGCAGGGGCGTCAGCGTCACGCCAGAGTCCCCTCCCTCTGGGTATTTAAGACGCGGACGCCCATCCTACTTTCTCTTATTGCCCTTCACCTCGCTTGAACCTGAAACACTCTTCTCGGATCTTCTCTGTACTTCATCGCTCGACCAGAGGTGAGCTTGCTCCCTACACAGAGCGTACAGATAGTTTTTTCCTGCGGACTGCCGGGCTGGCGAAAGCTGGTCTGGCACATTTTTCCTTCACCCCAAAGTCTTCTTCTCCTCTCTCCACAGACTGCTTCGCTCGACGGCGCTGACTGTGCGACACCGCTACCCTGCTAACAAGTAGCAGGCTAGCCGGCGAGAGCGACGCGAGGAGGGAGACGTCTCTGGACAACGTTAGCACTGCTAACGAGCTTAACTCTTCTCAACCATGGCTCCTGAGAAGGTAATGCAAAAACCCAAAACTCAAAGAAGACCAGCAGGCCAGCGAGCCCCAGCTCCCATGCCTTTTCTCTTCTGCTTTTCTACTGCTCGGTTAGCGAATGCTAACTGCAAGGCACGCTACCTGCTAAGCTAATGAAGCTAACAGGCCAGCAGCCTCGAGCAGCTCAGCGAGAGGACGTCCTCGGACGAGGAACTCTGGCAGGCTGTGAGCTCCGGCTCCCGAACCTGCTTCAGCAGATCTGGCTGCCCCCTTTTTAGCAGCGGACACCCACGAGGCCTGTCCGGTCTGCTCAGGGATGCTACACGCGAAGACACTCAAAGTTTTTCTCGCGGATGACCCCGGAGAAAGGAGAGTGGAAATCGAGTAACCCCGTTGCTATCTGGCTAGCTCCCACGGTTAGCATGGCTAACCAGGAGCACCCATTACAACACGGGGCGGACGAAAGTGTTGTTAACACGATTAGCGCGGCTACGAGTGGACAGCGAAGGACTCCATCGTGAGGTATGTGAAAATGCTTGGTCTAGCTTGCTAGCTAACCTTCTCATATTTAGCCTGTTTCACTATCCTTTGCGGCCGAATCGACGGTAGAATTCATTGCATAACTAAGTGTTTTTTACCGATGCTACGCTGCTTGAGGGCCTGTCTTAGCACCGCTAGCGGGCTCAAAGTCAAAGTCAAAGTAAACTTTATTGTCAGAACTGCAATATGTACAGGACATACACAGGACCGAAATTGCGTTTCTCTCAGTCCCTCGGTGCAACAGTAACCATCTAAACACTAAACACTAAAACATTTAATAAACATAAGCATAAAATAGTAAAAGTGTAACACTGTCCTGAGTTTTTTCATAATAGTATAAAAGTATGAAAATTTACACCAACACTGAAACACCAAACACCCAATGAACATAAGCATAAAATGAAATAATAAAAGTGTAATACTGTCCTGAGTTTTTGCATAGTAGTATAAAAAGTATATCTATAAAATAAACTGAAGGTTCTAGCATTGACATTTGCAAAGAGTGGCACAGCAGCATATAAGTTAATGTACACAGTATATGTATGAGGTAGTTGATGTTGGTATAGAGGCAAAGTGGCATATGCAGTGAGGCACATAAGGCACATTTGGCATCCTTAGATAAGGCTAGTCAGAGAATACTGTATATGTATCAGCAGTAGTGTAGATAAAAGTAGTGTAAATGTAAACAGTAGTAATAAATGTAAAGCAGTAGTAATAAATGTAAACCGTATTAATAAATGTAAACAGTGAATGTAAACAGTAGTATGACTATAGGCAGTAATGTAATACAAACATTAGTGCAAATATGAGAAGTAGTGCAAACTGAATGAGCACATGACCGAGAGTTTAGTGAATAACCCGTTTGATGACACAGAGTCCAGTGTTAAAAACTTTGTGTTGAGTGGTAATGTGTGAGAAAGTTTTTTGTGTTAAGGCAGTTCAAATGGGAGGGGAGGCAGAGCAGGCAGAGTGTTTAGCATTCTGACTGCCTGATGAACAGAGCTGTCTCTCAGTCTACTGGTACGAGCCTGGAGACTCCTCAGTCTCCTCCCTGATGGCAGCAGTCTAAAGCGGCTGTGTAGTGGGTGTGTGGGATCACCTGCCATGCAGTGGGCTTTCCGAGTGAGGCGTTTGCTGTGTAAGTCCTGCAGTGAGGGCAAGGAGGTGCCGACGATCTTCTCAGCTGCGCTCACGAGTACCTCCATGTTTAGCCCCGGCTAACAAGGAGGCTTTCTCTCCAGCACAGTCCAGGAGGAGGATTTTCAACTACCTATTCAGCTGCGCTACCTGGTAGTTTTCCTATGCCCACGACAAAACATTGTGACGCTGAGAGCTTATCCACCCATGAGGCAATGGATGACACTCTGACGTTAAACATGTCAGGGCCCGAGGGACCCTGGTGGGGTGGACAAGGACGAGTGGCCTCGGTGCTGCAGACCCACCAGGCAGAAAAGCCACAGGAGCTGCAAGGGGCCGCCAACAAAAAGAAAAGGAAAGTCTGAGATGCCCCTGCACCATTACAGGCGCTCTCACTCACAGAGGGAGAGAAAATGCCAAACTTTTACCACCAGTGCCTGTGTTTAAGGAGCACGGACTAGCTGGTTCGGATCGTTTAAACACACAAGAACACTCGGACCCTTGTGTAATAAAGAGAAATTGCCATCCACACACGACAATAAAGTCTCAGACTACTGAATGCATCCTGGTCCCAAAATGGGAACAGGGCTTCAGGTTTACCCGCCCACGCAGTACGGGAACCTGACTTTTTGAGCCCAGACTTCACTTGTAAAATGATACAAGAAGCTGATGATATGTGTGAGCGCACTAAACATAACTCGTCTACTGTATGTGTAATAAAAACAAACACTGTTTCATGCATATACAAGAATGAAAGTACAAAAGCACAGACTGCCCTGGTTCTTGACTCACCACTTTTGTGAAACACAAACTACTAGGTCAGACTATGAACTGCAGTGGGACACACGAGTTCTGCCTGAGACAGTCAGATCTTGCGATGTCTTCTGTTGGGCAGACCAGCCTGCTCCAGAGTATGCGAGAGGGGTTGAAGGCCACCCCTCCCGCACTCAAACATGACAAGCAGCAGCTAGACATCCCTCCCAGGCTCATGGCGCACGCGCAGACCTGGAGGGCGTGTCTGACAAACTAATGGATCATGATGATGCGTTGTGGGCTCAAGCTGCAGTTCATCAAAGGACCGCCCCCCTTCGTGGGGGTGCTATGATCGGACATTAACCCAGCACGCGCGCACGTGCTGAGGGAGGAAGCTTCAACGATGCTACAGAAAGGAGTAATAAATATTGTTCCAAAACACAAACCACGCTCTGGTTAGCGCAGCAAGAACTTCCTGGTGCCCAAAAGAGATGAATCCCTGAGACCGGTCCTGGATCTCAGGACTCTGGGCAAGAAAACAAGAACTTTCAAGTTCAAAATGCTGACACTGCGGCAGGTCCCCCAGTCCGTGAGACCTGGAGACTATGCATGTATAGTGGATTTGAAAGACGCCTATTTCCATGTGGGCATGTGGAAGAGGCACAGGAAATTCCTCCGGTTTGCCTTCGAAGGGAACACTGTAAAAAAATCCGTAAAAAAACAGGTAAATGTACTGTGGAAGTGTGAAGGAATTTTCCGTTATCATTTTTTACAGGGGTTTCTCCATTTTTTTTTTTGTGCAAAGCACCCTGGGAACAAGAACCTTTGAGAAGAAGCGCGAAAGAGGACTCCATTTACCTGGCACCCTAGATTAACAGAAATTTATGTAAATTATACATTAAAAAAACTGTTAAATTACGGGAAAAATCCGTTTTAGGGTTTACGGAAATATCTGTAAAAAAACGGAGAATGTACTGGCAGAAAATTACCAGGACATTTTCCGTTTTTTTACGGATTTTTTTTTTTACTGTGAAGGCTTATGAATGCAAAGCCTTACCCTTCGGTTTGAAGACTGCTCCTTGTACATTTACTAAATGTCTGGACGCAGCCCTGACCCTCTTAGGATTCAGGAGTCAGAATTATGAACTACCTGGATGACATCCTGGTTTTTGGCCAGAAGCAGGCCCAGTCACACTCCTGCAGGGTGATCTCTCACCTGGAGTCTCTCGGTTTTGTCATAAACCTACAAAGGAGTGACCTGACCCCATCACGGATTACCATATTTCTGGGAGTGCAGGTCTACACCATCCGGTACAGAGCATGGCTCTCAGAGGAATGTGTTTCCTCGATTCGCCGTTGCCTGGCAAAGTTTAAACTGAATCAGCGGATCCCCCTGAAAACGTGCCAACGCCTTTTAGGCCTCTTGGCGGAAGCCATACCCTGTGTGCCACACGCATTGCTGAAGATGCGGGTCCTGCATACATGGCTAAACCAACAAACACGACCTGCCCCGGTGAGCAGGAAAGTTTAGAATCATTTCAGAGTGCCTGAGGGCCCTGGAACCTTGGAGGGACCTGTCTGTGTTCACGGAAGGGGTCCTGTCAGGTAGGGTGTCATCCCGTGTGGTCATCACGACGGATGCCTCGAAAACAGGATGGGGGGCAGTCTGCAGAAATCAGAATGCCCGAGGCCTCTGGAATGAGCAGGAAGCAAGATTGTACATCAACTTCCTGGAGTTGTTGGCCGTATTCCTGTCAGCAAAATACTTCTTTGGTAAAGGTCTGATTGCGGGACAGCACGCCCTGGTGTAATCAGATAACAAAACTGAAAGTTATGCACCATAACTCATGTTCCCTGAAGGAAGGGAACGAGGTGCAACATACTCCTATGCAGTGGTGGGCAACACTAATCAAAAAAATTAGTTCCACAAAACCTGCTTCTTCCATCTTCGAAACATCTCCAGACTTCGCCCATCTCTGACTTTTCCTGATGCTGAGAAACTCGTCCATGCCTTTGTCTCCTCCAGGCTCGACTACTGCAACTCCCTGTTTATTGGTATCCCTGGCAAAAACCTTCAGAAACTTCAATACATTCAAAACAGTGCAGCAAGGATTCTGTTGAGAGTTCGTAAATTTGAACATATTACACCCATTCTCCATAACCTCCATTGGCTTCCTGTCACCTACAGAATTCAGTACAAAACTGCTCTCATTACCCATCAATGCTTGCACGGCACTTCACCTGACTATCTAAAGGACATTCTTGCACCATATTCATCCACCCGGTCTCTACGATCACAGAACAGTAATTTCCTTCATATTCCTCGGACCAAATTGAGGACCATGGGAGACCGAGCATTCTGTGTGGCTGCCCCCCGCCTGTGGAACTCCCTCCCTGACGACCTGAGAGCTCCACAGTCACTGGTTGACTTTAAAAGCAGCATAAAGACTTTCTTTTTAAGCAAGCCTATTCTGCCTCCACATGATTTTATCTTTGATCTTAGCTGATATCATTATTGATTTTACTTGATTTTATCACTTGTTTTATTTTATTTATTTTTTAAGCAAGCCTAATCTGCATCCACATGATTTTATCTTTGATCTTAGTCGATATTATTATTGATTTTATTTGATTTTATCACTTGTTTTATTTTATTTATTTTTTAAGCAAGCCTAATCTGCATCCACATGATTTTATCTTTGATCTTAGTCGATATTATTATTGATTTTATTTGATTTTATCACTTGTTTTATTTTGATCTTTGCTTTGTTGCACTTTGTAGCACTTTGAGATTTTTATTAATGAAAAGTGCATTATAAATGGAATTCATTATTATTATTATTATAATTTCTAAAACGCTTATTAATTTTTTTAGGTCCACAATTTCAAAAGCACAAATGTCTTATGAAAATTAGGGGAAGCTAATCTAATCCGCTATTTATATTCGACAATTGGTAGCCGGCAGCGTTATGCAATATTTGCACTACACTGCCAACTGAAAAGTAACTAAAATGATCCTAAAAGGATGAAATTACAAAAATCAAAGGATTTATTTAATACTTTACGTACATATATTCTATTCGGCCACGAAATTAACAAAAAAGAGAATGATCTTTTAATCCCTAAAACCACTTTTAAATCTCAAATACACGGGTGTGTCGCCACCGCATTTATACATAAAAGTAACCCAAATACATAAAACTAACGACTCACCGTCGAGTGGTCGACACAAAACACACAATAAAATCCTCCGGCCGCGTTAATTTGGCTTGAAACAGCGGGGTTCTCTGCGGATTTATCCAGCACAACCAGCTAGACACAGAGTTAGCGTCCAGTTCACCTCTGACCCGGAAGATGTCAAGATTCTATAGGCAGTCAACAGATTTAATGAAAAGTAACTAAAATACATAAAACTAACGACTCACCGTCGAGTGGTCGACACAAAACACACAATAAAATCCTCCGGCCGCGTTAATTTGGCTTGAAACAGCGGGGTTCTCTGCGGATTTATCCAGCACAACCAGCTAGCCACAGAATTAGCCCCCGAGTTCACCTCTGACCCGGAAGATGTCAAGATGGAATAGTCCATTTTTTAGTAGGGGGATACAGAAATCGACCGGTTTTTGTATTGCGTATTTAATGATCGTTTTCATCGTAACTATAATTATTTTTATGTTAAATGTACATTAACAAGCAGGATCAATGTTAGGGATGTAGGTGACTGGCCGGGGCGCGGCGGGGCCGGTGCCCCTGCTGATTGGGATCCCCAGGCAACGGCATCATTTGCCTACATGGTAGATCCGAGTCTGTTCTCCGCTCTGCTCCCTCCCCCTCCAACCCTCCCTCCTCTCTGCTCTTTACGGTGGGGAAAAAGGTAAAACAAGCAGCTACGGAGCCAGCATAAGAGCTTGTAAATAAGTTTATTGGTTTTTACTGATAGATAATTAGTTATTAGCGGTACTGCATTTTAAATAAAAATAGCACAAATCCGCTTATGAATTATAAAAGTTAGTCAAACCACAAAAACGCTGACAAAAAGTTTAGGTCCGCTGTAAGCAGATTAGCGCTTTAGCGCTCTCTAGCGGTCTGTGCCCACCTGTGCTCCTATGTATAGTATAGCCTATATATAGTATAGCTCTGCGTTGTGCCCAGCGCCATTGCACGCCGTGAGAGCGCCGCGGCACAAGCCTTTGAACGCGGGCGTGAACGCGCCAAGTTCAAATTTTACGACCGCCTACGCGCGCGCGTTGATAAACTGCCTCGCACCGGACTGTTTTGAGACACAAATGTATTAAATTCCTCTTCTTCATCGCTGATTTGGCCTTTTCTTTTGTTTTGTTTTTGCCAAAAGTCAAGTGGTCACTTGAAGCTGTCACCATTCGCTTCCTCCTCCGATGAGGAGGAATAAATGCATTTGTCACGGGCGAACTAAAGTCATGTCCAACATGGATGCGCCAGGTTCTAAATATTTCCTGGTGTACTGGTCTGCTGTGTGGGCTGAAGGAGCAGCGCTCCCTGTTTTTATTTTATTTTTTAAATTTTTATGAACATATAAACTCAGAAAACCGCTGCGCAGCCCTCTGTCTTTTTTCTCCCACCCGACATGTCAATCATTTCAGTAGGCGTGTCAGCAAATGACCAATCAGCGACCTCAATTTGTCCCGTAGGTAAACGCTCCGCCCTGCTGCTGCTGTTGGAGCCTGCACTCCAGAGAGCTGCACTTGCACAGAGCTATAATATGAACTACCTGCGCGCAGCACACGTGAGTCCAGCGGAGTGCAGCGCGGCGCAGAGCTATACTGGGTGTACTTAGTGTGTTTGTGTATTACACTTATGTTGTACTTATGATGTAGCTTAGTGTGTTTGTGTATTACAGTTAGAAAAATTAGTAGAGTTATTCATTTTGTGATGTAGTTTGTGTATTACAGTTAGAAAAATTAAGTAGAGTTATTCATTTTGTGATGTAGTTTGAAGGTTATCATTGGTTGAACAAACTGTGAAATAAGGGGCAGATATAATAAGATTTCATCTTCTTTCTGCTCCTTTCATTTTATCCTACTTGTATTCTTGTATCTGATGAAACTGTTTTGTATTGTTCTTTTAAAATGAATGAATAAACAACAAATCAAATCAAATCAAACATACTTGCTATGGGAATTGCGCCCCCGCGCGATTACCTGAAGGAATATACTCACGCCTTAACGGCTCTGGCCACTTAAGGGAACTGGCTGAGGGCCTAAGGCCTGATCGTCTTGTTCCCAACACAGCACAACACAACCTCAAACCACTGCATTGACCTGTCTGCTCTACCCCTGTCCGAAAAACAAAAAGTCACAAATCTGGGAGTGATAATGGATCCTTCCATGAAACTCAACAGTCATGTAAACATGATCGTCAAATCCTGTTTTTTCCAGCTGAGGCGTCTGTCTAAGCTGAAGCCCATATTATCAAAAAACAACCTGGAGACAGTGATTCACGCATTCATTACATCTAGGCTTGATTACTGCAATTCCCTTCTGCTTGGCGTCAGTCAAGCCACCATTGCACGATTACAACTGGTTCAGAACGCAGCTGCCCGATTTTTAACCAGCACACGCAAAAGAGAGCACATTACACCAGTCTTGGCCTCCCTTCACTGGCTACCGGTTCATCTTCGAATCCAATTCAAAATTCTCATGTATGTCTACAAATCGCTGAACAGTCTCGCCCCCGCCTATCTCTCGGATCTGATACACCCATATGTCCCTCCACGTGCTTTGAGGTCAGAGGATCAGGTACTCTTAATAGTTCCAGAAACTCGCCTTAAGCGCAGGGGTGACAGGGCGTTCTCTGTAGCAGGCCCAAGACTCTGGAACGAGTTACCGCTGCTCATCAAACAGGCCCCCTCCCTCTCGGTTTTCAAATCCCGGTTAAAAACTCACTACTACTCCATCGCTTTCAATGCCAGCTGATTTGTATTGGATCGTTTTATTTATGATCTGCAATGTTTTTATGTTTTTCGTGTTGTACTTCATTGTCTGTGTTGCCTGTTGCGTGTTTGTTTGTCCAGCACTTTGGTGTGGACTTGTTCCTGTTTAAAGTGCTTTATAAATAAAATGGTATGGTATGGTTCCAACAACAACAACAGCATACACAAGGGAGACCCTTGGTGTTTATGTTTACTTGGGAGATGTTCAGTGGAAGGGTTCCCCTCTCCTCTGACAGTTCTCCAACATCAGGATATGCCTCTTTGACAGTCCTAGTAGTTGTCTGTTCAAGAAGCAGATGAGGGACTCGTGCGTGCCCCTTGTATATATGAAATGTTTTCCCCTGGGGACCTGGAAGGTTACTCTGTGCTTGAACTGGGTTCTCTACCTCCACATTGCCATCTGATTATAAATAAAGGTTGAATGATTGCCAGTGGCGTAATAGGTCCCTTGCTCTTTTCCTCCTGCTTCTCAAGATTTCCAGGGGAAAAGGAGATGATGAGTAATCACACTAGTGGAGCACGCTTATGCTGTCTCTAGCTGGTTTTTCATCTGTGTCCAGTGGTACCATCAGGCTGATGTTTCTACATGTGGCATTTTTCTTCTCAGACTGTGCCCTCTGCATACCTTGTGGAGAGTGGCTGGGAAATACCTGCCATATTAAGGCAGATGTTCTCACATGCATTTTGCTGAGCATTTCTTTGCTGAGTATTCCTTCAGGTAACCGCGCGGGGGCACAGTTTCCCATAGTGATATATGTTGCACCTCGTTCCCTTCCTTCAGGGAACATGAGTTATGGTGCATAACTTTCACTTCCCATGCATCCAGCGGAGCATGTGTGTGTGTGTGTGTGTTAATATGAATAAACTGGCACAGAAAGCTCCAGAGACTTTAAAGCCTCAAACACATCGTATAAACCACAAAGCTGTGATGCACAAGTGGTTGCATGGACACCATGTGCCATTATCTAGTTCTTCTAGTTCTAGTTTTGCTTCTCTCCCTAATTCCAGAGCAGCTGCTGCAAACATCCAACTCTGCAGCAACCGCTGACCTTCAGGGTCTTGACTCTTGACAGTTCTCAGGATTTGTCCGTGTTTTGCTATAAATACAAGATAAGGGCAGTGGCAGGTGCCTTGTGTAGCTGTGTGTTAACTGAGACCCAGCTCTGGTGGCCTCTGGGTGTGTGTTCACCATCTCTGAGCTTCGCTCTGGGTAATTGGCACCAGTAAAACAGCAGCGAGTTAACATCTGCAGGAACAGAAGCAAAAGATTTCATTTCCAAGATACTGTTGAGGACTAAAGATCAAACAGTTTCATAGCAAAGCTGATAAAGAACAACTCCTTGTTCATAAATTGTTCAACGTTTTTGTCATGGAAAACAAGTTGGGCGTGATGCCCATTTTCCTGTTCAGTGAACAGGTTATTATGAATTCCAATATGAACGAAGCAAAAATAGCTTCTTTATAATGAAAGGGTGAGCATTCCTTGAATGAATGCTTGTCATCCTCTGCCTTTCATCCCAGAGTTTAAAAATGGGATCCTCTTGTGCCGATGGGGCGCACAGTTACAGGTCTCCTCTTCTGATCTTGTAACTGACAATATGTGAGACTTAAGACGAGTTACATCCATTTTTGCATTTGTTAAAGGAGACCAAATATTGGTTTTATAAATTTTTATGGTATGTCTGTGGGCTATCCAGACCATGTTCATTCAATTTAATGCACAAAATAATTCTTAGATAATAAAATATCCCCTTTAGTTGTGCCTTTTCTGACTTCCGTTCTGAACGAGCTGTTTATGATAAGGCCACGCCTTTCAAAAATCTGTTTACATTAACTCCGCCCTCCAAAGGGGACCCTGAGTCAGACCCAGAGGCAGACGGCATTTTGAACAGGGCAAATGAGGCGCTGACGCATCGCGTAGGCCACTGAGAAACATCCATAAGTTCACCCTCCATGTTAAAAACTCTTCATTTGACTCTTTGAAAACAAGCAATAAGGCTGCAGAGCAACACACTGGCTGCTAACTGCTATACACGCTCTCTCTAGCGGGGACCGCTTTTTTCACAGACCACATCCGGCGCGGACCGGATATGGTCCGTGAGCAGTCGTCTGGTTGATTTAAGAGTCCGTAAATAAGTTTTTTCATTGATAGATAATTAGTTATTAGCGGTACTGCATTTTAACAACAACGAAACATCAAACTCTAGTAGCCATTGTGCTGACATGAACTCAGGAAAAAAAAAATGTGACGTCTTTTATACTGAAGTGGGTGGAGCATCACCAGGGGTTGCTAGGTGAGGGGCTGGACTCAGGTTGGGGTGGGTTGTCCTGCGGCTTGTGACGTCACAAGCGCAGGATTTGAAAACGAGACATTTATATCACTGAAAAATAAATATACTTAGTAAATATACCACTGGGTGCATTTTTTTGGCCCTAGGACTGTTTTTTAAGGAGTACATAACCAAAGTTGAGTAAAAAAAAACATAAAAAGTGAATTTTACATCTGTGGTCCCCTTTAATGGATGTAGGGAATGGTTAGGGACAGAAACAAGGTGAAAAGGGGACAGTTGATCCACTGTGGTGACCCCTGAGTGGAGAAGATAAGCCAAAGAAGTATTATTTGTGTAAAGTTTTAATTCTCCATTTTCTTTTGAGTCAGAATCACCCTTTCCAATACAAACCATGATCTGTGGCTGCATCCAGTTTCATTTTTCCTGAATACCATTTCCACCCATGGAAGAGGCAACACAATGAGCAGCTATTTTGTTCACTTTGTTGAATGGGGGAGGAGGGTGTCAGTGCATGAGAGGGAGATGGGAGCGTAATGCCCCTGGGGGCAGGGCAGCACAGATCCCAGGGAACAGAAATGCATCCATATTTGGCAGGGCTTTTGTCTCCTCTGACAGCTGAGGAGACGAGGCCTTCTATAATGAACTGGATTAAAATGTGAGTGTAAGCAATGCTCCTGCCAAGGCAAGACGGGGTCACAAATATGTGTGGGGGAGGGGGTGATGGGGTTATGGGAGGCATACCTTTATGTGTGTGTAGTTCATCTCCAAGGTGGATCAAAATAATGTTTTAACAAGCAGAATGTGTGGCTCATCGCAGGAATGTCCTGGAAAATAATTGCCTTCTGAATGCTGTCAGTGCTATCAGTGATTTCCCGTTTCTTTTATTGAAACATGCAAAAATATACATTGCCACTAATGAGTAAAGATCAGCCTGGCCTTGCATTAACCCCCTATATATATTATTTATTTATTTATTTATTTATATTTTTTTAAATAAGGGGCAGTTACAAGAATTTTCTTCTTCTTTCTGCATGCCTTTCATTCAATGTTTTTTTTTCTTCTTTTTGATTAATTTGTTTTTTCTTTTTTTCTTTTAAATGAATGAATAAATGAAAACAAAGTTAATTTTCCCCATTTAAAAAAACAACACTATCAGGAAATAGTTGCACAACTTTCAGGCAGTTTTTTCCAGAATGATAAACCTCTGACCATCTTTACTTCTGACAGATCCACCCTCTCTAAAAGACTTGTTTACACCCAGTCCTGACACCGTCTCGGTCCCAAATAAGGGGCCAAGATGATGTAGAGGCAGGGCTGCCGACTTGGGACCCGAAGGACACAGGCTCAAACCCCGGCCCCGGCCACTACACACCTTGGGGTGTATATGAGTCGCACACCTATTTCCCCAGCTCCCCGGGTGCTTTCTATGGCCGCTCACTGCACCACCACTGTTCCTGTTTTAGGAGGTGCGTCAGCAACTAACCAATCAGCATCCTCACTTTGTCTATCACAAATGATACCTATTGTGTTTTTCCTTTTTCCATATCTGTTTTGCTCTCATTCAGGATGGATGAGAGATGGCCGCGCTGACGAACATACATATGTTTTGAATATATATGTTTTGAATTGCTGCAGCTTAACATTCTCTACCCCTCCTCTGGATGACTGTGTTTACATGATCACGTTGTATTGGTTTACTGGTGCAATGTTAATAAAAAATCTCTTATCTTATCTCTCTCTCTCTTAACGAAACATTCCAACATTTTTATAAATGGAGCTGTCTCGTGGTTGCCATGTTGCTGCTGCTGAACTTTAGAAACAATCCTGAACCAGGAAGCAAAGAATGTTACTTGAACAGCTTACATGAAGGAGAGCCTGCTTCTTGAACTGAACAAGTCTAGTTTCCAAAACAACAAAGTACCGTAACTTTTTTTTGCACAGGAAATAAAAATCTAGCCTCTATATAACCAGCTAAAGTGGATTTAAGCCTTTTGTTACACCACACCTGCACTTTAGCACATGCAGCCATTTTAAGATTGTCCTTTAGAAAGTTTTGAACACAGATAAGGCCTTTTCCCCCACATCCAGTTGGAGTAATGCCGGAGTAAGCTCAGTAAAACTACACCGGATCAGTGCGATCTTGCTCTGAGGTTGTAGCTCTTCAGGGCCCAGATGGGAGCTCCTGTCTGCAGAGAATTTTAAAGGTCGTAATAGTTTCACTCTCGCCCTTTCTCTGCTCTGCTGTCTCTTTCTCTGACAACAGAAAAGAACATGAGCTGATGGCCTGTGGAGGATATTGTTTGCATCTCTGGGCTTCCACACCACATTTGCATCGCTGCCCTTGGAAATGCGTTAAAAGGGAACTCACAGCGTGCTAAAACACACAACACGCTCTTGTTGATGCCCTCGGTGCCTCTCAATATTCAGACCACAGCTAATGACATTCACCGCGCAGTTGGGCCAGAATTCCTTGCACGTCTTTTGAGCGTGCACGCTGCCTCATGCTGCGCTCTCTTCTCCGCTCGCTGGGTAAACAAAGAACGCTGCACTGTCAATGGAGAAAACATGAATCGTATCTAGACACCAGAAACCCTACGGGAGGATGAGCCGGTGTCTTTTTTAAGAATCTCCTTACGTATTTTCCAGCAGCGGTGGCACATGTTCACGCAGGACACAGTTCTAATAGACTGAAGCGTTCTCACAGATAAACTCTCCTCTCCCCCCTCACTGCATCACACTGCAGAAAATCTTCTCAGTGTGTTGACTGTATTTGCAGCAAGCCAACAAAACAGATGGTGTCATGGGCTGCTCTGTGATGAAGTCAGCCTTCTAGTATGCTCTTTTTTTTATCTAGCTAGAAATAAGCAATGAGAAAAACATGCAAAGACCGTCCTGTTTGGCAACAAAGATTCATTTGTATGGAACAAAATGACACTTTTGATTGCTTGCATCCTTGAAAACAACATTACGTGCAAACCAGGGGCGTAACTTTAGGTCTAACATTGGGGGGGTTGTGATTAACAATAAACACGAAAAAATTGTACACTATACGCTTCAGTGTTTAATACGCGTCATCTCTTCTTCTTCTTCTTCGATGGTGTTTACTGGCAGTTTACAAACTCAGTGCATTACCGCCATCAACTGGACGGAGATGTAATTCAAGAGTCTACTTTCAACAAAAAATAAATAAATTAATTAATTAATTAATTAAAATAAAATTAAATCCTTTCAGCTAATTTTGTAACTTTCAAATATTTAACAAATGCTTTAGTTATAACCTGTGACTGATTTTTCTTCAATAAAGTAACCATTGTCACCGAACTCCCCATTACCCTTTCCAGTGCCTTCCTCTCTTTATTATATTTCTTACAATAAATCAACACATGTTCCACTCCTTCCAGTACCCCACAATTAGAGCAGTCACCTGATGGATGTTTTCCTATTATCTTTAGACCACTATTTAATGTAGTGTGCCCAAGCACTTTGAGATTTTTATTAATGAAAAGTGCGGTATAAATTGAATTTATTATTATTATTATTATTATTAATCCTCAACTTAATCCATACTTCCTCTCTCCTAGACATTAAACTACTATCGTCACTTAGGAGTACCTCCTTCTGTATGTTATGTAAATGTCTTCCTCTTTCCTCTAAATCCCACCTCTCCTGCCACATATCATTTATTTTATCTTTAACAATTATTTTTATTTCTGCTTTACTTAATGGGACATCATATTCAATTTCTCTTGCTGTATACGCGTCATCTCCACGCGACGCGTCAGCTTTGTCCTGATCAAGATGGCGGCGACAGGACCCAGCTAGTACGAAGAACTTCACAAAGAAACACGGTAAAAACAATTATTTCTTTGCGAGAAAAAATATATTACTAAGCTGACTTTATAGAAGACGTGTTCTTGAGTTTAACTAAATGTTCAAATCGGCTGGATTTAAAAAAAAAAGTTCGCTGATTTTTATGCAGGCGCCAGGCGGGTCAAACCGGACGCTTTCTTTCTTTAAATTTAGCTAAATAAACGCTTAAAAATATACAGTATTTCTTCGCTGACTTATGGGTGATAGTAGACGTACTCCTGAGTTTGACGAAATGTTCAAATCAGCTGGATTTAAAAAAAAAAAAGTTCGCTGAATTTTATGCAGGCGCCAGGCGGGTCAAACCGGAGCTTTGTTTCTTTAAATTTAGTTAAATAAACGCTTAAAAAATATATTTCTTACCTCACTACAGCAGATGGGCTCCTGAGCTGAACCAAATGTGAAATCAGCTTGATTTAAAAATCCGCGGTGTGGTTTATGAGTGGTATCTTGCAAACAAAAACAGCGAACCTCACAGCTAATAGCAGCTACATCCATAGCAAGGGGCGGGCAGCGACAGAGTCAGTCCGACCAAAGGAGGCCTTTTTCGAACACATGCATGTAGAAACTTCTGGGCAACTTCATGAGCAGCTCCGTGACTCACGTGACTTCCTGTAGCCGGTGAGATGGGTGATACCAAATTATTTGCATGGGAGGGGGTCAGTCCTCAGGGAGTTTGTTAAAAACATGCAGCAATTTTACTAAAAAATTTGAATGAATAAAGAAAATCAATTATTGATGTAAGATATGTATAATGACGAAATGATTTCATTTTATTGGGGGGGTTAAATGACCGGATCAAATTATTGGGGGGGTCAAAACCCCCCTAACCCCCGTGTAAATTACGCCTATGGTGCAAACTGACACAATGTTGTGATATTTCCATGGTCTTTATGAACTGTTGGTGTTTAGCACGTGTTGTGAATTACTCTTAGCTACTACCACACCAAACTTTAGCTTATTTTGTGAATGTCTATGAAGCGTTCACTCTATGGTGATCTGTTTTTCTTACGCTTTTCAGCATCTTTCTTGTTCCACAGTCTTTGTGCTATTCCAACAAATCATGAATCAAAAACGTTCAGATCTTTCAAGACAATCCTGCTAAGACTTTTGGTGTTGTTGGAGCAACTTTAGCTTTTTGAAATATTTAGCCTTTTCTGCCATTTTTTTTCATAGAAAATGAACTGAGCTCATTTTACATCCTTCTCATCTTTCGATGTGTTTACAACCTTTTACTGCTCCTTTCATATTTTGTTCTGCTTCAGCTTCTTTCAGCTTCCTTGTGCCAATATAAACTTTTCTTCAGCTACTTTAAGCTGCTTTTTTTTCAGCTGTTTTGCAGCTGTTTTCCTTTCAGATTCTTTCTGCCAACTACAACATTTCTGTACTTTTTCTAACTTCTTGCTGCAAATTTCAGCTTTTTATGCTTCTTTTGTTGCTGTGTTCATTCGTGACCATCTGCTCCCACAGACTCATGTTCGTGCCGCTGTTCGAAGTAATGTTTTTATGCTATTAGTGCTTAGTGTATTTTTAGTTTATGTTTTTCTTAGTTCATGTCTTAGATGTTATTACTTTTTCTTTTACATTTTGTTGTTAGATGTAACTGGAACTCTGTGTACATAATCTCCTTTCATCACATGAACCACATGTGGTGCAAATGACAAATAATATCTGATTCCTTTTAGCTTAGTTCTGCAAGTTTTAGCTTTTTGTGCTCGTTCAGCTACTATTTAGCTGTTTTATGCTTTTTTTTCAGCTAATTCCACATTTGTTGCACTCATTTAATTTTTTTTTTCAGACTAATTCAGTAAAATCTGATCTCTCCACTTCTGGTAATTTAAGCTTCTTTTTGCCTTTTTAGTTACATTTCACCTTTTTTTTTGTTGTTGCAAATTTCTGCTTTTTTCAGATAATTTCCACTTGTTTGCTCATTTCTGTTTCTTGAAGTCTAATTGGGTACAATTGTGCTTTTTCCTATTCCTTCTGGAAATGTAAGCGTCTTTCTGCTTTTTGGCTACTTACAGTATTTGCTTATTGTGTGAATGCCACATAGGCATTCACACTATAGTGATTGTGTTTATATTTATTGTGTGAATGCCAACAAGGCATTCACACTATAGAGATTGTGTTTATATTTATTATTGTGTGAATGCCAACAAGGCATTCACACTATAGAGATTGTGTTTATATTTATTGTGTGAATGCCAACAAGGCATTCACACTATAGAGA
>JBBPBX010002987.1:0-14818 GCA_038048925.1 Garcialebias charrua
GCTTATCCGGGGTCGGGTCGCGGGGGTAGCAGCCTAAGTAGGGAGGCCCAGACTTCCCTCTCCCCAGCCACTTGGAGCAGTTCCTCCGGGGGAATCCCAAGGCGTTCCCAGGCCAGCCGAGAAACATAGTCCCTCCAGCGCGTCCTGGGTCTTCCTCTGGGTCTCCTCCCGGTGGGACGTGCCCGGAACACCTCACCAGGGAGGCGTCCAGGAGGCATCCTAACCAGATGCCCGAGCCACCTCAACTGGCTCCTCTCGATGTGGAGAAGCAGCGGCTCTACTCCGAGTCCCTCCCGGATGACTGAGCTTCTCACCCTATCTCTAAGGGAGAGTCCAGCCACCCTGCGGAGAAAACTCATTTCAGCCGCTTGTATCCGAGATCTTGTTCTTTCGGTCATAACCCAAAGCTCATGACCATAGATGAGGGTGGGAACGTAGATCGATCGGTAAATTGAGAGCTTTGCCTTTTGACTCAGCTCTCTCTTCACCACGACAGACCGGTACAGCGCCCGCTTCACTGCGGACGCTGCACCTATCCGCCTATCGATCTCACGCTCCAGTTTTCCCTCATTCGTGAACAAGATCCCGAGATACTTAAACTCCTCCACTTGGGGCAGGACCTCCTCCCCGACCCGGAGAGGGCATGCTACCCTTTTCCGGCTCAAGACCATGGCCTCGGATTTGGAGGAACTGATCCTCATCCCGGCCGCATCACACTCGGCTGCAAACCGCTCCAGTGAAAGTTGTAAATCACGAACTGATGAAGCCAGTAGGACCACATCATCTGCAAAAAACAGAGAAGCGATTCTAAGGTCACCAAAACGGATCCTCTCAACACCTTGGCTGCGCCTAGAAATTCTGTCCATAAAAGTTATGAACAGAATCGGTGACAAAGGGCAACCTTGGCGGAGTCCAACTCTCACCGGAAACGAGCCTGACTTACTGCCGGCAATGCGGACCAAGCTCTGACACCGGTCGTACAGGGACCTAACAGCCCTTATCAAAGGGCCTGGTACCCCATACTCCCGGAGTACCCCCCACAGAACCCCCCGAGGGACGCGGTCGAATGCCTTCTCCAAGTCCACAAAACACATGTAAACTGGTTGGGCAAACTCCCACGCACCCTCCAGGACCCTGCTGAGGGTGTAGAGCTGGTCCAGTGTTCCACGACCAGGACGAAAACCACACTGCTCCTCCTGAATCCGAGGTTCGACTATCCGACGGACCCTCCTCTCCAGAACCCCTGAATAGACCTTACCAGGGAGGCTTAAGAGTGTGATCCCCCTATAGTTGGAACACACCCTACGGTCCCCCTTTTTAAATAGGGGAACCACCACCCCAGTCTGCCAATCCAAGGGAACTGCCCCCGATGTCCACGCGATATTGCAGAGTCGCGTAAGCCAACACAACCCTACAACATCCAGAGCCCTAAGGAACTCCGGGCGAATCTCATCCACCCCCGGAGCCTTGCCACCGCGGAGCTTTTTAACCACCTCGGCGACCTCAGCACCAGAGATCGGAGAACCCGACCCAAAGTCCCCAGGCTCTGCTTCCTCAGTGGAAGACGTGCCAGTAGGATTGAGGAGGTCTTCGAAGTATTCCGCCCACCGACTCACAACATCCCGAGTTGAGGTCAGCAGCACGCCACCTCCACCATAAATGGTGTTGGTCTCGTACCTCTTTCCCCCCCTGAGACGCCGGATGGTGGACCAGAATCGCCTCGAAGCCGTACGGAAGTCATTCTCCATGGCCTCTCCGAACTCCTCCCACGCCCGAGTTTTTGCCTCAGCAACCACCCGAGCCGCATGCCGCTTGGACTGCCGGTACCTATCAGCTGCTTCCGGGGTCCCACAAGCCAAAAAGGCCCAATAGGACTCCTTCTTCAGCCTGACAGCATCCCTCACTGCCGGTGTCCACCACCGGGTTCGAGGGTTGCCACCTCGACAGGCACCAACAACCTTGCGGCCACAGCTCCGATAAGCTGCCTCGACAATAGAGGCGCGGAACACGGCCCACTCGGACTCCATGTCCCCCGCCTCCCTCGGAACGTGTT
Source organism: Garcialebias charrua (assembly GCA_038048925.1). NCBI lineage: Eukaryota > Metazoa > Chordata > Actinopteri > Cyprinodontiformes > Rivulidae > Garcialebias > Garcialebias charrua. The sequence goes on from JBBPBX010002987.1 coordinate 2,054, forward strand.
CAAAGCTCTCCCGGAGGTGGGAGTTAAAGCTCCGTCTTACGGGAGACTCTGCCAGACGTTCCCAGCAGACCCTCACGATACGTTTGGGTCTGCCAGGTCTGACCGGCATCCTCCCCCACCATCGGAGCCAACTCACCACCAGGTAGTGGTCAGTAGACAGCTCCGCCCCTCTCCTCACCCGAGTGTCCAAGACATGCGGCCGCAGATCAGATGAGACGACAACAAAGTCGATCATCGAACTGCGACCTAGGGTGTCCTGGTGCCAAGAGCACATATGGACACCCTTATGCTTAAACATGGTGTTCGTTATGGACAATCCATGACGAGCACAGAAGTCCAATAACAGAACACCACTCTGGTTCAGATCAGGGGGGCCGTTCCTCCCAACCACACCCCTCCAGGTCTCACTGTCATTGCCCACGTGAGCGTTGAAGTCCCCCAGTAGAACAAGGGAGTCCCCAGGAGGCGCACTCTCCAATACCCGGCCGTGGTGTAGTGGGCGGCCGTGGTGTAGTGGTAATGGCAGTCGTCTCCCGATCGGAAAGTTGGCGGTTCGACTCCCGGGACCCGCACCATGTGTCGTTGTGTCCTTGGGCAAGACACTTAACCCTGAGTTGCTCCCGGTAGGACTGGAAAGCACCTTGCATGGTAGTCTGCCGCCACCGGTTTATGAATGTGTGTAGCATTCAATATATGTGTAGCACTTTGAGATTTTCAGTAATGAAAAGTGCGTTATAAATTGAATTAATTATTATTATTATTATTACCCCTCCAAGGACTCCAAAAAGGGTGGGTAGTCTGAGCTGCCGTTTGGTGCATAGGCACAAACAACAGTCAGAGCCCGTCCCCCCACACGTAGGCGAAGGGAGGCTACCCTCTCGTTCACCGGGGTGAACCCCAACGTACAGGCACCAAGATGGGGGGCAACCAGTATGCCCACTCCTGCTCGGCGCCTCTCACCAGGGGCAACTCCAGAGTGGAAGAGTGTCCAACCCCTCTCAAGGAAACTGGTTCCAGAGCCAGAGCCATGCGTTGAGGTGAGTCCGACTATTTCTAGTCGGAAACTCTCAACCTCACACACTAGCTCAGGCTCCTTCCCCACCAGAGAGGTGACATTCCATGTCCCAATGGCCAGCTTCTGTAGCCGAGGATCAGACCGCCAGGGTCCCCGCCCTCGGCCGCCACCCATCTCACATTGCACCCGACCCCTTTGGCCCCTCCCACAGGTGGTGAGCCCATGGGAAGGGGGACCCACGTCTCCTCTTCGGGCTGTGCCCGGCCGGGCTCCATGGGTAAAAGCCCGGCCACCAGGCGCTCGCCAGCGTGCCCCACCTCCGGGCCTGGCTCCAGAGTGGGGCCCCGGTGACCCGCGTCCGGGCGAGGGAAAACTTAGTCCATTAATTGTACTCATCATAGGGGTTTTTGGGCTGCACTTTGTCTGATCCCTCACCTAAACAATAAACAAACAAACAATAAACAATAGAAAACAAAAGAGAAAAAAAAATATATATATATATATATTTTTTTTTTTTTAACAAAGTATCAAAAAACTAGCAAAACATTATAAGGTATATGTATAAAATCAAAGACAGGAACAAATCTGCATTGGTTTTTGCCAGGATTCCAACAGATTCTGAAAACCATTTAGAGAAGTCAAGTTCGAGAGCTTCAGATCTTTTTGTAAGATATTCCATGAAGCAGGAGCGGAGTAGGAGAAGGCCCTTTTTCCAAGTTCAGTCCTCACTGACGGAACACTGCAGGTAATCATGTCCTGAGAGCGCACGCTGTAGCTGCACTCACGCAAAGACATGTAGGAGGAGATGTATGAGGGCAGCAGACCAAGAAGTGATTTGAAGATGAAAATGTACCAGTGGAAGAGTCTGCGTGAGGTTAATGATGTCCAGTTAACCAGTGAATACAGGGTGCAGTGGTGGGTACGATAATCACAACCAGTTATGAATCTTAGTGCACCATTCATTCAACCTTTATTTATACAGGCTAGCCTCGTTGAGTCACGGGGACTCATTTACAAGAGGGACCTGTCTCACTCACACCAAACAACCATCCACTCTCACACTCACACCTAGGGTCAATTTAGAGTCACCAATCAGCCTAACAAGCATGTTTTTTGGTCTGTGGGAGGAAACCGGAGTACCCGGAGGAAACCCACGCATGCACGGGGAGAACATGCAAACTCCACCCAGAAAGGCCCCGGACCGGGATTTGAACCGGCAACCTTCTCGCTGAGAGGCAGCAGCTCTACCAGTTGTGCCACCGTGCTGCCCATGATAGACAACATCCAACATCCGCAGGGTGCTTGTAGGAGCATTCATGTAGAGAATGTCACCGTAATCAATGGAGGGAAGGAAAGTCACAGATACAAGGCGTTTCCTAACATTCAGTGATAGACATGATCTGTTTCTGAAAAAGAAACCCAGTTTAACTTTCAGTTTCTTCACTAGGTTTTCCACGTGGAGTTTAAAAGAGAGATGTGAATCGATCAGGATACCCAGATATTTATAGGAATCAACAAACTCAATAGGGACACCATTTGAAGATAAAATCAGAGGAGGATCTGCTGGAACCGCCTTCCTATTTGAAAAAAACATCCCTTTTGTTTTATCAGCATTTAGGACAAGTTTGAGACGGAACAAATCTGACTGGATGATGTCAAAAGCGGATTGCAGTAACTGGAAAGCCTTAGCTACTGTTTTAGCTCGGCAATAAACAACTGTATCATCAGCATAGAAATGTAAGGATGCATCAGGGATGCAGTGACCTACATTAGCTATGTAGATTGTAAAGAGAGTTGGTCCTAAAACTGAGCCTTGTGGTACACCATTTTTAACTGTTAAATAGCTGGAAGAAGTACCATTATGTTGAACACATTGGCCCTCATGCACGAAAATGTTCTTATTCTTATCCTAAATTTCTCCTACTTTTGTTCGTACGAAGCGTTCGTACGAACATGCCACGTCAGAACCAACAAAGTCTTCTATCCACAGGAAAAGCGTGTAAACGGGCTGCTTAAAGGTGATGAATTCCACCTGTTCTACTCACCTGCGCGTGCTCGCGTGAATGTAATTTACATAATTTCCACCCCTCAAAACACCATATAAGGCCACGCTTCCTGCCTTCTGACAGCAGGAAGTGTCCATTCATTCAAACTCATGAAGTAAAATGAGGAACTTCACGCGTTCGGAGATCTGCTCTCAGTCGCGCTGTGGCTACCCCCCCCCCCCCCCTGCAGGTGTCGGATGGTCAAATATCTTTAATGTTAGTGTAAAGTTTGTAAACAACTGTGTAGTTTCACTTATTCAGAAGAGCTGTGGCGCACCGCTGCCCCCCCCCCCCGCAAGTGTCGGATGGTCAAATATCTCTAATTTTAGTGTACTGTGTTACATTATAGTTTCACTTATTCAGAAGAGCTGTGGCGCACCGCTACCCCCCCACCCCCCGCAAGTGTCGGATGTGTTTTTCAACAGAAGCATTTTAAAATGTCTCTAAACTACAGTTAACTTCATATTAATATTGTAGTGCATGCTGTGTGTCCCGTGGGTCGTACAGTATCAGAAATCAAGAATAAATGGTTTGATCTGAAAATGGCTTCAAACAAACGTCTCGCCGCAGCACGGACAGGAAGAGATCAGTCTGCGAGATGGATGGACAATACTGTAAATGCCACGCTGCAAGACGCGTGCCAACATGTTTTGCAGCACAAATGATGCGCGCACCTCCTGGTCAGCGCGCAACCACCACATTCTGCAGGTTATATTTCGAATCAGATATAATAATCTATTGCTCCGATGGTGTTTGACACAAGATCAGTCTTAATTCGTACTTGTTCTGCGGCGGTGTATGGGAATTTTATGTACCTGGGTGTTAATATGAGGAGCGGCTTTGATGACCAAGGAGCGCACGACTCACTGAAGCCTGCGCGACACACCAGACAAATTAAACTTAAAATTATAATTCTAATTCAAACAGAATAACCTATTGTCAAGAATAATTATGGTGCGTGATTTTTTTAAACTCTAAATATTTTCTAAATAACGACATATGAAGTTATTCGTGGAGAAGATCCGTCTGGATGACAGCAGACTGACGCTCCTAAATTATACGACAGCTCCGGACCACTCGTAAATTCTGTTCGTATCTGAATAAATTCGTAGGATACGAAAACATTGTTGGATGACACAAATGATCCTTAATCACTCGTACGCACAGGATAAGCACATATCTGTGCGTACGAACGGTTTGTGCATGAGGCCCATTGCCTCCGATTGGAAAGATAGTTAGAAAACCAACCGATGGTGTGATCAGAGAAACCGATTTCTGAGAGCTTATGACACAGGATGTTATGATCCACAGTGTCAAAAGCTTTAGACAGGTCTAAGAAAAGTGCAGCACAATAGTCCTTAGCATCCAATGCTTCAACAACATCATTCAGAACCTTCAGAGAAGCAGTTGTTGTGCTGTGTTTTTTCCTGAAACCAGATTGATGAAGAGGTAAGATGTTAAATGAGTCCAGATAGTTTTTGATCTGAGAGTTTATCAGTTTTTCTTGAACCTTGGCTAAGATGCAGAGTTTAGAGATCGGTCGATAATTGTTCAATGAGGTGGGGTCACCTCCCTTCAGCAAAGGAAGAACAAAGGCTGTTTTCCAAGCATCCGGAATGGTGTTTTGGCTTATGGACAGATTAAAGATGTGGGTCACAGGGACTGTGATGATATGAGCAGCCAGCCTTAAGAAGTAAGGTGGAAGTTCATCTGGACCTGCAGATTTTTTAGGATCAAGATCATTTAACAGTTTATTTACCTCACTGACTGAGAACGGAGAAAAAGAGAAGGTGTGATTAACAGATGGTTGACTTGTAGGAGGGATTTGATTTGTAGAAGTTTGATTATTAGATAAAGTGGCTGATTTTCCGTTTGTAACTGTGTCAAATAATGAACTAGAAGCAACAAAATGTTTATTGAAACAGTTCAGGATCTCGTGCTTATTTGACACAGGAACAGAGTCAACAAGAAATTGTGATGGGAGGTCAGATGATTGGGGGGTGCCTGAGAGAGATTTGATGGTTTTCCAGAATTTTTTAGGATCGTTTAGATTTTTGGAGGTCTGAGATAAGAAGTAGTTACGTTTTGCGGCTTTGATGGCAGTTGTACATTTATTCCTTAGCTGCCGAAATTTCAACCAATCAGTGTCTGAGTGTGATTTTCTTGCTGCGGCCCAAAGATGATCTCTCCAGTGCAGGAGATCAGCTAGTTCAGGAGTAAACCAGGGGCTGTCACGGCTCTTTATCCTGAACTGCCGGAAAGGTGCGTGTTTGTTTACAAAGAGAATGAAACTATCGTGAAAATAGTTCCAAGCGGTGTTCACGTCATTGATTTGTAGGATACGTTGCCAATCAAAGAGGGATAGATCCCAAAGGAATGACTGTTCACTGAAACGTTTCAAATCCCTTTTTTGAATTATTCTGGGCTTAGCAGGTGGAAGTTTAGTAGATCTAAGAGCTGCTATTACGGAATGATCACTCAAAACGTTGGCAAATACACCTATACCAGGAAATTTGTGAGGTGCATTTGTGAAAAACAGATCTAAGATAGAAGATTTTTCGGGACATTTTATGTTTGGTCTGGTAGGAGAATCGATAAGTTGTGTTAGATTGAGAGATAGGCAACATTCCTTGAATTTATCACAGAGGGGGGTCGACTTATTCCAATCAATGTTGAAATCTCCAGCCAAAACAATCTCATTGTGTTTTAAATTTCCTATGAATTCAGTCAGGGAGGACAGAGCTTCAGGTGTTGCGGAGGGGGGACGATAACAACCAACAACAGTTAAGGGCTGACCTCCTTTCAAAGTGATGTTCACAGCTAAAGCCTCAAACTGGTTTGCGATTGTTTTTTTAGATGCAATCCTGGCAGCCAAAGAATCTCTGATGTAAATAGCGACTCCACCTCCCCTTGTATTACGGTCACAACGATAGATCTTAAATTCATTGATTGCCAAGTCATTTTTCAAAACAGAATCGTTGAGCCAAGTTTCAGAGATAACGATCACATCTGCCCCAGAAGAAGTGATTAGGATTTTCAATTCATCAAGTTTTTTTAGAAGGCTACGAGCGTTTACATGCAGAAAACGGAGACCTGAAATATTTTTAAACTCATTAGGTGTACAGTAGTTAGTGATTGGCCCTGGGTTTGGCTGAATCCCTGAGATCAATAACAACATTAATATCAGACATTTACTTGACTTCTTTGTCAGTGATGTGTAATTACAGGAGTTAACAGTGTGACATTTTGCCCCCATAATTGAACCATGTGAAACATTAATGAAGATACGATCATTCAGAGCCCAAAAACAATGAAAGTCGCAGTGATGGGCAGATCCAGATGAGTTGATAAGATTCAGTGATTCCAGGTAGTCTGAGAACTGAAAATAATGACAGTAATATGAATGATGCAGAAAAGTCTCTGACCATAAAGCGTCACAATTTAAGTGTGCAAACAGTTCCTTTGAGGAGGCCCAACTACAGTTTGTGTGATAGAGTGTGATGCCCCCCTGTGAATATGAATGGATGTGGTCCTGGTTAACACAAGCTGGATCCAGAATCAACGGGTAGAAACAAGCAGTTTGCAGCAAACAGCAGAGTGTGATGCCAGAAATGCCTCTTAAAATTAAAGGCATGATTGTAGCCTGTATCAGGACAGCAAAGGAACAACAGCGTGAACAGCACCAAACAACAGCAACAGCAGCTCCTGATCCTCAGCGGCACACGATTCTCTCCGCCCGTCTGATCCATAAGTAGCTCCCCAACAGTGTGGAACAGGCAGGCACCAAACAGCGACGATCCTGATCCTCCGCGCTAGGGATGCGCGGTATAACCGGTACACGGTATAAACGATATAAATTTAGCCTACGATAGAGATCTGCCTTCTACCGGCTAACCGCAGAAAATCACAGTTGTCCGATTTAATCTTTACTTTTTTTAGTTTAAAACTGTGCATAAGTGGTGTTGAAGTGTACAATCAAAGTTGTCAGAGTTAATCGATACTTTTTTGTGTTGAAAACTGTGCGTAAGTGATGTTAAAAGTATATTTCTTCGAGTGCTAAGCTACAAGCTAACTTCGTCCGGCTTGTGTTGCCATATTCGGACGCATGCGCAGAACGCTGCGTTCCGTCGAGTTTTTTTTGTTGTCAAAAGTTAAAGTAAGCGTTGGTCAGCTTTAAATTAGAGTTGTCAGAGTTAATCGATACTTTTTTTTAGTTTAAAACTGTGCATAAGTGGTGTTAAAGTCTTTTCTTCGAGTGCTAAGTATTGAAGCTATATGCTAACTTCGTCCGACTTGCCGTAGTTTTGCCTTATTCGGACGCATGCGCAAAACGCTGCGTTCCGTCGAAAGTTTTTTTTTGTGTGTGTCGAAAGTTAAAGTAAGCGTTGGTCAGCTTTAGAGAAACCTGCCCTCTGATCTGTGAATAGAACGCTGTGTTGTGTGATTTTACTGCGAGACCCTCTGGTCAAAGCCACAGAGTAAACTGGTTCTTCTTCTGGTCGCCTTGTCAGCTCTCCTTAAAGCTGAAGGGGACGCCCTCTAGAGGGTTGGAGGGTGAAGTGTTTTCAGTGTAAAATGCTGCTCTGCTGTTCGTTTCTTAAGTGACAATATTGGAAACTGTTAAGAGTTAACAACATATTCTTTAGTTTAAAACTTATGGCTAAAACTACACAAGATATTTTTATATTTTGCACTGTTTTGCACTGCAAGAAAGAAGCCTAATGCTTGAGTTGTTAATTATTTAAAAACTCTGGACCTAGTACAGTAGTGACATTTTCTTAATAGAGATTATTTTGTGGTGTAGCAGTTTTCAAAATAAATTATGGCAAAAGGACACCCTATGCTTTTTTTTTTTCATTTCTATTGCAATTTTTATACCAAAAACATATCGCAATATATATCGTTATCGCCACCCTTCACAATACATATCGTGATATGAATTTTAGGCCATATCGCACATTCCTACTCCGCGCTTCACTCTCCGCTCGTCTGATCCACAAACAGCTCTCTTCCGCGCTTCACTTTCTGCTCGTCTGATCCACAAACAGCTCTCGGTGTGAAAACAGGCACCAAACAGCGACGATCCAGATCCTCCGCGCTTCACTCTCCGCTCGTTTGATCCACAAACAGCCCACAACAACGAAATGAGGCTCTTTAAAGTTATCTGCAGCAGGTAAGATGTTTATTGTTGAGCTCACAACAACAAATGAGGTTCTTTAAAAAAAGAAGGAAAAAAAAAGCCATCTCCAGAAAAAAACACAGCAAGTCCAGAGGGGCTGAAGCCTAACAGAACCTCTCAGCTCCAGAATTATTTCAGCAGCAGTTCAAACTGAAGCCTAACAGAACCTCTCAGCTTCAGAATTATTTCAGCAGCAGTTCAAACATCTGCACGTCCCTCAGATGAACGCGCGTGAGAACACAGAGCAGAGAGCGAGAGCGCAGCTCCAGTCGGGTCCAGTCAGCTGCAAGCACACACGCGCAGATGGGCTCAGGTTCCCGGAGGTGAAACAGACTTAATGTGGACTTAATGTAGGTGATGTCCCCACAGTCAGTTCGGTTCGGTTCTGGTCCAGTCAAAAACACCTCCCCCACGCTCACGCACCAGGTACACTTTCTTCCCCCCACGCCACGAGGTCAACAAAGGACAGCAGAAAAAATCAGCAAAAGTAAAAAACTTCCCTGCTAATGTTGTTGAAAACCAGGAGAAACCACAGGAGAACCGCAGATCCAGGTGGAACGTTCAAACGGGGTCCAGTGAGTGGCAGAAGAAACACCGGGTCTTCGTGGGCGGCTCTCCGGCTTTAGGGCTCACCTGGCCGGGCAAGAATGACCGATGGGGTGAGCTCCCGAACCTGGTCCGACAGAATTTTTTTTGAACGGTCCCGTCTGGCTCTCTGAGTTACTGAACACCGAATTCAGATGGAAGATGGACCAGCTTTGGTCCAATTTGAAAAAACGGGTCAGTTTGATGATAAAAGACTCAGAGAGACCAGAGGTGCTGCCGCTCCTGACCTCGCTGAAACCGGAAGTTTTGAAACCGGAAATTTCCAGAAAGGCAAACTAATTAAGGTGTCAACTAGGGATGCACCGATTCACATTTCTCACTCCCGATCCGATACTTAAAAACTGGGTATCAACCGATATCAATACTTTTCCGATCCGATACTGTCCAAGTATATGAATCTGTATAATGAAATTTTTGTACTGAGACTTTTCATTTTAACATTGAGTGAGATAAACCCAATGAAGCCACTCTTGAGCCTTACAACAGGAAACTCACAAACTTTAACAGCACACAAGAGGCAGGTCTATACCACACACATGTCCTTCTCACTCATGGTGCAGCTGGAAAAAAACCGCTAAGCATTATGGGAAAGACAACAAAATCCACTCCCTTAGTGGTTAAGGGGAGTGGATTTTGTTGTCTTTCCCATAATGCTTAGCGTTTTTTTTTAGTTTTCCAGCTTTAGGTGCAGCTGGAAAACTAAAAAAACGCTAAGCATTATGGGAAAGACAACAAAATCCACTCCCTTAGTGGTTAAGGGGAGTGGGCTGTGTTGTCTTTCCCATCATGTTTAGCAGTTTTTTAGTTTTTCCAGCTGCACCATGAGTGAGAAGGACATGTGTGTGGTATAGAGCTGCCTCTTGTGTGCTGTTAAAATTAGTGAGTTTCCTGTTGTAAGGCTCAAGAGTGTCTTCATTGGGTTTATCTTACACAATGTTAAGACAGCAGTCACAGAATGTGATGGAAAACAAGTGCTCTTTGAAGCTGGATCGGAAATATCGGGAGGTTGGATCCGATATCCGATACTTAAATTATGCTGGTATCGGATACCGATACTGGATCGGATCGGCCCCATCCCTAGTGTCAACATTCAAAACCTGATATGTTCAATCAACTTTTATACAAGTGATTTATAATCCAACAAGTTGACTACAAACTGCAAGTTTTAAACTCGATATTATTTAAACACAAATGCATTTTAAGAAACTTATTCCCTTTACAATTGAGAGATGAGGATCTTTGTTTAAAACTGTACATGATCTCATGAACTATGGGACATCCATCCATCCTTCCATCCATCCACCCATCCATCTATCCAGCCATCCATCCATTATCTTTACCCACTTCTTCCTTTTTAGGTCGCAGGGGTCACTGGTGCCCATGTCCAGTAGTCACTGTGTCACTAACTAATAGGTGCACCATTGAGAGTCTGCTGACAGGCTGCATCACAGAGTAGTATGGGAACTGCACCAGTCAGAGCTGGAAAGCTCTACAGAGGGTGGTGTAAACAGCAGAGGATATCACTGGTAGCAGTCTCCATCCAGGACATCTACCACAGCCGATTGCGTAAAGCATGCAGCATCATTAAGGACCACACGCACCCAGCACAAGGACACTTCTATCTGCTACTCTCAGGTAGACGATACAGGAGTCTGCCATCGTGGGCAAAAACACTAAAAGACAGTTATTACCCACAAGCTGTCAGATTACTGGCAACAACATTGCACCAAGCCACATCTGTGACAACTAATATGACTAATATTAGCTTTTGACGGCTAATATGTTTATTATTTATTGCTGCTGCACTATGTGGCTGTATCTAGGCTCACACTAGGCTGTATCATGTTTGGTACGTTATCTATGTATCTACCTTACCATCATAATTCAATCTCAATGTCAAGCACTACCTGTGCAATAACCTGTCAGACAACCTGTGTAGTATATATGAATTATGTGCTATATATATGTATCATGTGCATTTTAGCTTATAGTACTACCTAGAATTACTTATTTGTTTAAATTCATCCTGTTTACACCGTTATATTCTACCATGTTGTTCTTTACTATCTCTATTTAGGACATGAATATTATATTTATTATTTTTTCACTTTTTGGTACTTTATTTTGTACCCTTATTGAATGCTTTAGTGTTAGTAATCAAGTACATTTTTGACTCAACTACAACAGCATCAAACTTTAGTTGAAGAAAGCTGATCGAGTTCTAGCTTGTTATCAAGTGGTAATGGCAGTCATCCCCCGATCGGAAGGTTGGTGGTTCGAATCCCGGTTCCCCACACCATGTGTTGTTGTGTCCTTGGGCAAGACACTTAACCCCGAGTTGCTCCCGGTAGGTCTGGAAAGCACCTTGCATGGTAGTCTGTCACTACCGGTGTATGAATGTGTGTAGCATTCAATGTGTGTAGCGCTTTGAGATTTTCACTAATGAAAAGCGCGTTATAAATTGAATTCATTATTATTATTATTATTATCTTCATCCAATGATAACCTTCTCTAAGTTTCATTAAAATCTATCTGGGAATTCATGAGACATTTTGCTAACAGACAGAGTTGCCTTTAATAGTTAATCGCAAAGTTTTAACACTTAACCTTTAAAATTCTTATACACTTAACACATTTGTGCCCAAAATGGTCCCACTAATAAAGGTCTGATAAAAATGTTTACATGTACGGTATATTGTTTTACTTCCACTGCATCACATCTTCTCAACAACTTCAGTAACTGTAGATATAAAGTATTTTGTATCTTAAAAAAAAAAAAAATTATACAATTTTTGTAATTGAAACCCTTGATGTTTTCTATCAGAAAACACAAAATATGCAATATTTATAAATAAATAAAAAAGAGGTGCAAAGAGGAATATTGGGCAAGGCTCCTCTGAGACGGTTGGAAAATCCTCCCCTGATCCTTCCTGGCCCAGAGATGAATCTTATAGTAACATCTTCCTCATCCTGCTCACTCTGTTTAGGACTGCAAAATTGTAGCTAGAGGTTCCTCATGGCTGTCTGCTGGAGAAATGGCTGCAAAATACTCTTGTATACTTCAAACCATGCACCTGCGTAAACATGTTACACCACGTATCCAAATGGGGAAAAGAATGAAGAAGGGGATGGCAGCTGGACCTGATGACATACCAGTGGAGGTTTGGAAATGTCTTGGAGAATATGGCAGTGAGGTTTTTGAATAAAATATTCATTTGATGGTGAGAAAATGGCCAGTCAAAGTGGGTAACTCAAGAGAAAACTGACCATGTTTCCAGGTCATGTGCTACACATTTTATATATTCAAATAAGGTTTCAAAGTCTGTGTGTTTACAGCATACATGTGCAGTCCCTTCCTGCTTCACAGCCTGCAGCTTTTTATGTGGCTCAGTGTTGCCCCCTGCAGGAGAATTTGGTTTAGAGCACAGTCGCCAGTGTTTTCCCTGCTCAACACACCTGATTCAGGGAATAAACTACCTCTTCAAGTTCTGCAGAATCCTGTCAGGTGTGCTGGAGCAGAGAAACTTCTAAAACATGCAGGATGGTGGCCCTCGAGGGCCAAGATCAAACACCCCAGCGTTAGGTAGAAAACAAACTACAGTACAGTACTTTACATATGCAGGTGTTAGTTCTGGCGAATCAGGCCTACAGACACAAATGTATTAAATTATTATTATTATATATACACATATACATATATATATATATATATATATATATATATATATATATATATATACATATATATATATATATATATATATATATATATATATATATATATATATATATATATATATATATATATATATATATATATATATATATATATAATATATATATATATATATATATATATATATATATATATATATATATATATATATATATATATATATATATATATATATATATATATA
>JBBPBX010002987.1:15121-28089 GCA_038048925.1 Garcialebias charrua
AACCACATTTGCAAAAAAAAGTATTTTTAAAATGCAACATACTGTATATTGATTTACATTTTGCTGCATGGTTCAAGGGACATTTCTAAAATTCACTGAGGGAAAGCACAGTTCTTTGCTTGAATGCTGCTGGCATTTCTGGGCCCCGGCTTATTTACAACACATAAAAAATAAAAACTGTTATGCTTGTGCTTTGTCCTAAAGGCTAGTAATGGAAAAAATACCATCTGGTCTGTTGCACAGTTTAAAAGCCAGTGTCTGTGATGTTTTGAGGCTGCAATAAAGGGATAGTCTGGTGATTTTTCAAGTGATGTTCTCTCTAATAGTTATCAAGAGTTAATATGAGCAGTGGCATCAGAACACAGACTATAGAAGTCTTTTTCAGTTCAAAAATGGTAACAACAAATCTGCTTTGAAATCAACTTGGAGTTCTGTGTTAATCGTTTGCATTATACCACACCATACCATTTTACTTTTAGAGCACTTAAAACAGCGACAAGGCAAACCAAAGTGCTGTACAAACAAACAAACAACAGGTAACACATAGGCAACATACAAAATGAAATACAAAAAATAGACATGAAATTGTCGCAGATAATAAATATAATGACCAAACACAGATCAACTGGTGTTGAAGGCAACAGAATAGTAATGGGTCTTTAAATGGGATTTGAAAACCGAGAGGGAGGAGGCCTGTCTGATGAGCAAAAGTAACTCGTTCCAGAGTCTTGGGCCTGCAGAGAAGGTCCTGTCACCTCTGCACTTAAGACGAGTTCCTGGAACTGTGAGAAGTAACTGGTCCGCTGACTTCAGAGAACGTGGTGGGACATACGGGTGTAGCAGATCAGAGAGATAGGCGGGGGCGAGACTGTTCAGCGATTTGTAGACATACATGAGAATTTTGAACAGGATTCGAAGATGCAGTGCAGGGAGGCCAAGACTGGTGTAATGTGCTCTCTTTTGCCTGTACTGGTTAAAAATTGGGCTGCTACATTCTGGACCAGTTGTAATCGTGCAATGGTGGCCTGACTGACACCAAACAGAAGTGAATTGCAGTAATCAAGCCTAGATGTAATAAATGCGTGAATCACTGTCTCCAGGTTATTTTTTGAAAATATGGGCTTCAGCTTAGACAGTCGCCTCAGCTGGAAAAAACAGGATTTAACGATCATGTTTACATGACTGTTGAGTTTCATGGAAGGATCCATTATCACTCCCAGATTTGTGACTTTTTGTTTTTCAGACAGGGGTAGAGCAGACAGGTCAATGCAGTGGTTTGAGGTTGTGTCATTGGGAAGGAACAATATGGCTTCAGACTTCTTATCATTGAAGCTTAAGAAATTTAAAGCCATCCAGTCCCTGATGTCAGCCAGGCAGTCGAGCAGAAGTTGAATAGAGCATGTACCATTGTGTCTTAGGAGGAAGTAAATTTGACAGTAATCGGCGTAGAAGTGGAAGGGCATGTTGTGTGTCCGGAAAATAGTACCAAGTGGCAGCAGGTATAAGGAGAATAAGAGAGGACTCCGGATGGACCCCTGCGGAACCCCCCATTTAAGTGCTGCCGTTGCTGAACTAAAATCATTGATGGAAACACAAAAGGATCTGTCAGATCTGAACCAATTGAGGACTGACCCTGTGACGCCCAACCACTGCTCCAACCTAGCAATAACCGTGTTTCCATCCATTTTCATTTCGAATTTTGAGCTAATTTTTGAAATCTCGCAAATATGTAAATACAAATTAATGCGAAGCAGAAGTGTTTCCATCTACTGGCTTGTAGCGCATCTACCAAGCCACGCACAGCGTCATTACGTCAGACGTCAGCGTCATTACGTCAGACGTCAGCACTGCGCATGTCTACAGTAAACAGGAAGTAGCGGTTGAAAACAGAACCCGGCCACACATCTCGTCAAAATGGAGAGAATATTTCAGGTACGTGTTGCTATCGGGCAAGTTGTATTTATTCTGTCATGCCAACTAGTTTTAGCGATGTTACATGTTGTCCGGAGCGGAAACAGCTGAACGTCACGTGACGTGAATGTTCGCTACGGCAGAACTGAGTCGGAAAATCTGTTTCCATCTGTCGTTTTGCGCATCTGCTCATTTTCGAAGATCCCAAAAACCACCTCAAGCGAGCGTATAAACTTTTTGGCGAATTTGAGGAAGTAAATTCGGATTTTGCCGTTTCCATTAAGCTTTTCTGCTGCAATACTTCAAAATGCGCAGCTAGAAACCTTGATGGAAACACGGCTACTGAGGATCTCACGGTCAATGGTGTTGAAAGCGGATGTAAGGTCCAATAGGACAAGCAACACGTGAGTCACCAGTGTCTGTGGATAGGAAGATGTCGTTAAAAACCTTCAGTAGGGCAGTTTCAGTGCTGTAGAGAGGTTTGAAGCCACATTGGAATAACTCAAGGATAGCATGATCCTCCAGGAAGCACTTCAACTGGGACTCGACTATTCTCTAGAAGTTAGCAATGTGTTTTCTGATACGTAGTTTCTCCTTCATGTCACTGCTCATAGTTTTCTTAGTTATCTTTGCCTGTTTTGTTTGTTGCCTGATCAGCCTTGTTATTTTAGAAATAAAAATTGGGATTATTTTAATTCAGCATTTCCACCTCCATGTTTGCAATTAGGGTCCATAACACACAACTCAAGCCATGCTCAGTTTCTAAAAATAATACTGTATTTGCGAATGAAGATGCAACAAAGATGTAAAGATGAGGTAGAAAACCAAAAGACCTTTGCATACCATTATTAGTGAGTATGAAAAACAGGTGTGAATGAGAGGTTTGTGAAGGTAGTGAGGGTTGTCCCAGTTGTAGAGTGCAGTTAAGAGTTGCAAATGAGTTCAAGGTGGGGTTGGGAGTACACCAGGGATCATATCTGAGCCCCTTCTTGTTTGCAGTGATGATGGACAAGTTGAAAAATGAGGTCAGATAAGCAGATGTCTACATGGACTATGATGTAGTTACACTGTGATTTGTAGTGAGAGTGGGAAGAAGGTGAAAGAGAGTCTGGAGAGGGAGACGTACTAGAGAGAAAGAGAATAAAAGTGCAGAATCCATGTGCGTGAATGAGCGGGAAATATTTGTAACAGTGAAGATGAACGGAGTAACGATGCCGAGGGTGGATGAGTTTAGGTACCTGGGCTCAAAAGTCCAAACAGCAGCAATGTCAAATGGATTTGTGACAGAAGTAGTTTTCACCCTCTTTCACAAACTTTCATGTTTCATAGTCTTCATTCATCTTCATTGCACTCACAATAACGTACACAACATTAATCAAAAGGTTGGACTAATAAAACTAAATGTGATAAAGACGTACGTGTGTTTCACATCAGATCAAATAAGATCAAATGATTTCACTCAGCTGGCACAACAAAGGAAATAAAAAGACATTTCTCTGAAATCAAGCTTTAATTTCAAAAACTGATCTCCATTGTCTGCAGGACCAGTATGTATTTATCGATGTGTGTGTGTAGTGTGTCATTTGGAGCTTAATTAAAAGAGCTGAAGGCTTTCAGACGCATTTGCCAGAAAAAACAACGTTCCATGTAGCGTAGAAATTTGAATTACTTGGTCATCGAACAAGTAGCTTGTTGACATGTGTCTCAACCAAAAAAAAAACACAGACACACACTCACATGATTTCTTCTTCCGCAAAACCCACTTTGAGTTGACATTGTCTGTATTTTTAGATTTGATTGCCATTATTTTCAATGCACAACGGTATTGTGCCATAGTTGCCATGGATACAAACAAAAACTGCAATGGTTTACACACACACCTACACCCCCCCTCCCTCCCACACACACACACACACACATACACACCTGTATGAGTGACTAAGAGCTTTTGTAGAAGCAGTCAATGGCATGTCACTCTAACCTGAACTGTGTTGCTATGCACCTTGAGATGTGGGTTTTTATGTGCAGGAGTTTAAAACTATTGTTAACTTTTGTCTTTTTTTTACTAATAACTCTTAGAATTATCCCAAGGTTAAGGGCCTTGCTCAAGGGCCCAGAGTGGGGCAGATGAAGGTGGAGACAGGTGTGACTGCTTCACTTATCCCACCCACATTCTTGATGTTGTCGGTACCGGGACTTGAACCGGCGATCTTCTGATCACAAGCTCACCTTCTTAACCTTTTCACCACCACTCCCACTCCCCATGCTGCCAATATTATATGATATAAAATAATAAAATACAGACCGTAACTTGACCTTGAATATAGAATGCACATTTGTTTTGGGGTAGCAATAGAAACCATTTGCCAAAGGTCTCTTTGTACCAAACTCTGCCCACTTTGTACCCACTTTTTATCTGCTTTATAATAATAATAATAATGTCATATTTTTGTCATCTGTGTATGTTTCCATACAAGATGAAATTTGACTCTGCATTTAACCCAATCACCACCAGGTGGGGCAGTGGGCAGCTATAGAAAGCGCGCCGGGGAGCAGTTGGGATGAGATATGCTGCTCAAACACACCACAAGTTATGCCGTGACTGGGGTTTGAACCTGGGTCCTTCGGGTCCCAAGTCCGGTTCCCCTGCCACTACACCATCTTAACCACCTTGACACATCTTTGCACCCACATTTCGTTTTTTTTCTTCCCGTAGTTAAGCCCGGCATTCTGGACAGCATTGTCTGAATATTTGTAAATCTCAAGACCACCCAAACAGGATAGGATGTGCTTTTTCTGTAAATCATACAAGCAGCATCCACTTGAATAGCTCTGCATTGTCAAGAGATGCATACACACTGTACATACCATAAATGAGTGTTAACGTGTTCCCTGCTGTAGATAACTACAGATACATGCTTAAAATGTCTGGTCTGTCACTGTAAAGCATCTGGTACTTTGTTACTATAAATGCAGCACAGCTTGAGAATGGTAATATGTGAAAAGTGACAACCACTTTGTACCTAACTGATACAAAATGACAACTACTGAGATTGTAACTAAGGTACAATTTGGCAGAGGTACGAAATGACCAACACCGATGTTTTTGAAGGTACTCTAAGGGTTTAGATAGCATCAACATCAATGGCAAACAGTTTTATTAAAAAGGTGGGGGCAAAGTTGGAACACTAGGATAGTTTCACTGTAACAACTGATGCTAAAAGCTTCCTGCTGTGATCATGCTGAAAGAGTTGTATGAGAGACTGTAACAGCGAGAGCAGGCTGCTGTGATCAGTCCACTGTTTACTATCCTTATTAACGGTGTAATTATACTAAAACTCATCGGGTGCTATTTGCCTCAGATTTCTACAGAAAAGCTGAGTTGAAGCTCTGAGCTCTTTGTTAAATTAACTCTCTGCTCTGGTCGCTGATGAACACAGACCTGCTGAGTCGAGCTGATCCGTGTCTGTTCAAATTCCCTTACACATCTTATGTCACTGCAACCTGTTTCATGTGGATTACATTTCCAACATCGAGAGAACAAAGAAATGTATTCAGATTTGTATGACAGATGACAGACAGACAGACAGACAGACAGACAGACAGACAGACAGACAGACAGACAGACAGACAGACAGACCGACAGACAGACAGACAGACAGACAGACAGACAGACAGGTACAGTAGATAGACCGATAGATAGACCGGTAGATAGACCGACCGACAGATAGACCGACAGACAGATAGACCGACAGATAGACAGACAGACAGATAGACCGACCGACAGATAGACCGACCGACAGATAGACCGACAGACAGATAGACCGACAGATAGACAGACAGACAGATAGACCGACAGATAGACCAACAGACGGACGGACAGACGGACGGACGTAATCAAAAAAGAAGCAGAATACACAAATTTGTAAAAAAGACAATATACACATGGACAAGGTGGTAGGGAGTACTGTGCTACATCCATGATTAACTTGAGAGAAGACATCTCTTTCCATAGCCTTCTGGGAGGAGTCCAAGCCAGTTATGACAGTTCCTCTAGGATGTCTACTCCCAGATGGACATGTTCAGAAAAGCCTCTAGGTGTCCTTATCAGATGCCCAAACCTCCTTAACTTGGTCTGGTTCCTTGATGTGGAGGAGCAGCAGTTGTACTCTAACGCCAAATTTACACTACATGCGTTCCGGCTCCGCCCCGCTCCGGTCCGACCACCGCAGCAAATACGCACCCATTATAATCAATGAGAGAGTTTACACTGGCTCCGCACGGCGGCGGCGAGCGGACGGCAGTCCGTCAAAATTAGAACCAATCCTATTTCTGCCGGACGCCGGAGCTGTGCCGGAGTCAACTTTTGAAGATTACGTCGCACCAACAGGAAAAGGAACGAGCACAACTTCCGTATTTACAAAATAAAATCACCACGGGCGGACTTAATCCTAGCTCTATACGGATTTATTTGTACAAAAATGCTGTCAAACTATCATTTATGACTACGCCTACAAACGCAATACAAGAAATAAATAAATAAATAAAGTATTTTATTCTGAAATGTAATACATCACTTCCTGTTGCTCAAACCATGTCCTGTCGCTCATTTACGAGAGAAGATCAAGGCAGCAGTCTCTACTGTTGTTCTCCTTCTTCCACCGAATGAATTGTTTTGTTCTGACTTACTTATTTATCACTTGATTTATCGCGCGATCTCGCAATTCCCGCGCATGCGTCTCGGAGCGGCGCATCCAGGCGGACCTGAGCTGAGCGGAGGTAGTGGAAACTGGACTCGCTCAGCTGCGACCTGCGGAGCGGAGCGGGGTGGAGGCGGACCGCATGTAGATTAAATTTGGCTTCAGACAAGGTTAATGACAAAGCTTTTAAGATAGAGTGTTTAGAGTGGGTGGGTTACAGACTTACTAGGTTGCTAGACTCTCCCTGTCTCAAAGGGAGAGTCCAGCTACCCTGCAATGAAAACTTGCCTTTACCGTCTGTGTGCTCAATCTTGTTCTTTTGGTCTCCCCCCAGAGTTTGTGAACCCTCCATGTGTCGCCACTTATTGAGGTGGTAAAGTTTATGTGACTGAATGATCCCAGGAGCTATGCTGTTGGGGGCCATTGTTGGATAAATAAATATCCTTTCATCATCTACTTCCTCAAATAAGCCACTCTGAGGATGCAAGAAGATTTTTAACCAGTCTTTTACTTGAAAGGGTAGACGGTCACGATAAGGCTTTCACAGAGGTACAAAAGTTAGGTGCATAGAGCCTCATCAGTTAGACACTGTCAGTGACTGTCACAATCGCACAGCAGCCGTGTTTCCATCAAGGTTTCTTGATGCGCATTTTGAAGTATCGCATCAGAAAAGGTGAATGGAAACGGCACGATTCGAATTAACTTCCTCTAATTCGCAAAAAAGTTGATACGCTCGCTTGAGGTGGTTTTTGGGTTTTTCGAAACAGAGCTGATGCGCAAAACGAGAGATGGAAACAGATTTGCCGACTCAGTTCTGACGTAGCGAACATTCACGTCATGTGACTGATCAGCTGTTTCCGCTGTAACATCGCTAAAACTAGTTGGCATGACAGAATAAATACAACTTGCCCGATAGCAACACATTCCTGAAATATTCTCTCCATTTTGCCGAGATGTGTGGTTCGGTTCCTGTTTTCAACCGCTACTTCCTGTTTACTGTAGACATGCGTAACGCTGACGTCTGACGTAATGCCGCTTTGCGTGGCCTGGTGGATTCGCTTCACGCCAGTTGATGGAAACACTTCTGATTCGCATTAATTTTTATTTACATTTTGGCAAATTTTCAAAAATTCACTCAAAATTCTAATTGAAAATAGATGGAAACACGGTTACAGACTGCTGAATATGGGCACCAGTTACCCCACGAACCGGAAAGGAAGAAGCAGGTAAAGATAATGGATGGATGGATGGATGGATGATGCTGAGCATTATTTTCAACAAACACTTTACAGAAATAAGAGGTTTGATTGTTCCATTTTCATGGATACCAGCTCATATGAGCATAAGAGCATGAAACAGCAGATAAAAGTTGCATACCAGAAACATTGTAGCAAAAATGTATTTTAAGGTCTCTCTTGTAAATGAGTCTCCAAAGCTCAATGGGATTAACCTGTATAAATAAAGGCTGAATGAATTATGAGTACAGTCTCAGAAGTCTTGTAGTTCATTCAAATGCAATGATGTAAACCAAGATTTCGCTTCATAGAGAGTGGTGGCGCAGAGATTAGTGAAGGTGAGCCTGTGGTCGGAAGGTTGCTAGTTCAAACCCTTGGAACAAGAACATCAAATGAGAGTGGGAAAGGTGAAGCACCGACACCTGCCTCCACCCTCATTTGCCCCATGGAGGACCTTTGAGAAGGGCACTTAACCCCCCAGATGCAGATAGCAGCCCTCTGCTCCACATGTGTGCTCGCATGTGCGATACCCCTTTAGGGATTTACTGAGAACAGTTTTTAAAAAATTGTTTTGATTTCTTTTTTCTTTTTTTTTTAGAAAAAGAAAAGATTTTCTCAATAACTCTTTCAAAGCGACTTGTTCTGTCTTTTTCTAATTGTGTATCTACTAAATTTTTATTTATTTACAGTGGTGTAGAGGCAGGGGAACCGACTTGGGACCCGAAGGACCCAGGTTCGAACCCCAGTCACTGCATACCTTGTGGTGTCTATGGGCGGCACACCTCATCCCCAAATTGCCCCCCGGGCGCTTTCAATAGCTGCCCACTGCCCCACCTGGTGGTGGTTGGGTTAAATGCAGAGATTAATTTCGTCTTGTATGGAAACATACACAGATGACAAATGTGACATTATTATTATTATACTTATTTATTGCAACGTGGCAGCAGTCCTAAACATTTTCATATGTAAAATATTGTTTTCATTGTAGAACGATGTACACCAAATTGTTTTGTGGCGACCTTTAACCCTCCCCAGATTGATGGGCAGCAACACTTGCTTCTCTAAGGCCATTGATGATGTCTTTCCATCTTGGCGAGCAGCAAACTGATTAAACTCCTGCTTTTATATATGATCACATCGATGATGATCAAGTACCACCAGGCTGCTATCTAACCTCTTCAATCCTATAAAAGCAGCCAGGGTGGACCTAGATTTCCCCACATTTTTAACTGTATGACCTTTTTTATAATTTGTGTTGGAGTTTGCTGTTTTTCTACATTTAGGTAAAATTATTGTTATTTTCACGCAGCAACAGTTACATTTCTGTAGATAAATTAAAACATTTAGATCATATGATGTGCTTTTAAATTAACTTTTTTATAAATTAATATTATGAATATAATGATGACTATGAAACCATCATCATCATCGATCATATTTTTGACTCAAGGTTATCGTAAAGTGTCAGTCTCGTAGTAGTCTTTGCCTTTTTTACAATAATTTCATTGGCCATGAAAAGGCCGGCAGAGGTTCACAGAGAACAAAAGTTGCAACTTGCAAACAGAAACCAGTGAAAACCAGGAACGTGGCTCTAACGAGCTCCTCGGAGTCCATCAGAGCTGTGCTGTGAAGTCAACAGTACAAAGGCATGTCTGCTCTGCTGTGATGAACTGTGTGTAACTTTTCTTACTGCAGCCGTAAATTCAAGTTCAAGCTCCACACACACACACACACACAAACTCCCTGACCTCTTGCAAATGTTGCTGAATCAGCTTTGCGGGTCCTGCCTGGTGATAGCAGCATTGTGTTTGTTATCAATCATTGTGATAGATTATCTGTGTGTGTGTGTGTGTGTGTGTGTGCGCGCGCGCGTGCACCTGAGAAATAGAGGTGGAGTTTGTACATCTGTGTGTCTCTTCTCTCACGCTAGAGAAAAGGACTGCAGCAAACAGACAGGAAGTGATGTCAGAGACCTCTCAAGGTCAGCAATTTAACACATTTGTCTTCACAAAACCAGCTCAATTACTTGTCCTACCCCTTCATGCACACACGCACACACACACACACACACACACACACACACACACAAATTGAGTTTTCTTGATCAAGGTTCCTCTCTGTGATGTTTCTGACCTCATCAGCTGAGGTGAGAGCCCACTCGTGCAGCTGTGCTCCATTAATCTTGCTTTATCACTTTACTTTAGTTAACCCCCCCACACACACACACACTGACCCCAGCAGCAATACACATGCCCAGTTCCACTGATGCTACACTGGGACACAGATGGTCCAAGGTGTGCTTTTCCACACCCACACACAGAACAGCTGTCAGCTCCCTTCCAAGCTAAACACATGTGCAGCACCCAGCAGGTCCAAGGTGTGCTTTTCCACACCCACACACAGAACAGCTGTCAGCTCCCTTCCAAGCTAAACACATGTGCAGCACCCAGCAGCAAGATCCAAAATGAAAGTTTCA
Source organism: Garcialebias charrua (assembly GCA_038048925.1). Taxonomy (NCBI): domain Eukaryota; kingdom Metazoa; phylum Chordata; class Actinopteri; order Cyprinodontiformes; family Rivulidae; genus Garcialebias; species Garcialebias charrua. The sequence continues at coordinate 25,444 of JBBPBX010002987.1, forward strand.
AAGGAGAGACAGGAGCAGTGCCATGAAACTGTCTTTCTTCTAAAAGCGCAAACAGAAACTACCAGCAAAGCCTCTGTGCAGTGAACACTGTCTGAGACGTCACACTCGTGGAGAACGCTTTGGGTTTTTCTTACAAATCAACCTCAACATGATGTCGTTTTAAAATTTGCATGCCGTGTTGCGTTTGTTATGGCTTGAATTTTTAATGGTGCAAGCGGAGGCTTCTGTTTGAACACATTATTGCAGCCACACAACACCTCGTGCAGCATGGGGTGTGATTACATCACACGGTTATTATCCTTTTAGCTACACTTTACACCTACAGGTGCGCCCCGATTTACGAGCACATCGAATTACGAGGTTCCGAATTTACGAGCTATCATATTTAATAAAAATATGAAAAAAAAATTGTTTGTTTGTTTAAATGTTCTTAATTTCATGTGTACAGCACTTTGTTGCAGCTGTGGTTGTTTTAAATGGCTTTATAAATAAAGTATTATTATGATAATTACATAATTTTAAGCCGATTTACAAAGTTTTGCAACAGTTCCCGACAGTTTCCACCAGTTTTCGGCAGTCAGTCAGTTTTCGGCAGTGCCCACGAGTTTAGCCTTAGCCAGTTAGCTCCAGCCTCGTAGCTCCAGCCGACAGCCGGCTTTGTCCGATCAGAGGTTCCTGCGCTCGGATACATGATCTGGAGCTGAACGGTGTTTTTGTGGAGGAACAGATGGGCGAAGCAAAAAAACACTGTTGACCGCGTGAAGCAGCAGACAGCGAGCTGTACCGGAGTAGCAACGAGCTAACATTCTAACAAGCCTTGCTGTAGGATGCACGGTTGGATGCTAACGCCTCATCAGGGGACACGGAGCAGACGGGCGGCGGCCGAGAGCTCACTCAATGTCCGCCTGGCAGCCTAAGATGTCGGGGGACACCGAGCTAACGTGGAGAAACAACACCGACAGCCTTTTTGGATGGGCTAACATGCTAACGAGCGCAGGCCTAATGACGGGGGCTAACATCAGCTAACGCGGGCAGCTTGTTTGGATGGACGAACACCGCGGAGAAACGGCTTTCAGTAAGTTATTAAACTCTTTTTCTGTCTCCAAATATATGGAGTTAACATGCTAACAGTCCTTCCTGTAAACAGTTTGGACCGTGGAGCTGCACAAAGCTGCGGAGCTCGGACGTGCAAGAGCTAACATGCTAAAAGACGGAGACAAGCTGCAGCTCAAAGTAAGAAATTAGTTTTTTATATTTTATGTATGTGTTTTTTTTATTTTTATTACAGTATGTAGCTGTGTTGCACTTTGGTAGGTGTTTAAAGTGCTCTATAAATAAAGCTGGTATGGTATGGTATGGTGTTAGGATAGGCGAAGTGCTTGGTAACTTGGTAACTGTTCATTACCGTACATGTACGTGTATCAGTGGCGGCTCGTGCAGTATATAAAGGTGACTATCTCAGTCGAAGTAATGGAACTCGCTCGTAAGTCGGGGACCACCTGTATTTCCAAATGAAGGAATTAATTATCGTATTCAAGGCCACAGAGTTGAATAACAGATGTAAAGCGTCGTCACATATGACATTGTTGCTCCAGTGGAAGGAGATATCATGAACGGATACAGAAGAGACTTTGAAGATAACGCGCATGAGGACCAGCTTTTTTCATAGAGGTGGATGTTTTTTATAGCTGTATGTGACCTCGTGTAGGAAAACCAAGAAAACAAGTGTGCTTTATCTAAACAGGACTCCAGCCAGCCATCAGGTGAAAAGAAGGAACCCAGACCCAGACCAGTGGTCATTCCATGTTGCGGGAGTTTCAGAGACATTGAGACATTTATTTTCTAAACACAACGTCCCAGTGGCTTTTAAACCCCAAAATACATTACGACAAAGACTGGTTCATCCCAAAGATCCAGTCCCCCGGCACAAACAGAGTAATATTGTGTATGCTGTTCAGTGTCAGGAGGGCTGTGATCAGTCTTACATCGGGGAAACTAAACAGCCACTGGCCAAAAGGATGGCCCAGCACAGAAGATCAACATCATCAGGTCAGGACTCTGCGGTCTACACTCATCTCCAGGCCAGCGGTCACTCTTTCAGGGATGAAGATGTTCACATCCTTGATAGAGAGGAACAATGGTTTGAGAGAGGAGTAAAGGAGGCCATCTTTGTGAAAAGAAACCGTCCATCATTAAACAGAGGTGGAGGCCTCCGGGTTCAACTGTCCCCCTCTTACAATGCTGTTATTGCTAGTATCACTCAGCCCTCTGTGAATAGCAAACAACCATCAGGGTGCTAACGATCCATCGTTAGGCTGATGGTCCTCCTTGATCATGTGAGCAGCTGGTTTCGGCTGTCATCAGCCAACTGGTTGATCCACTGTGAGAGGGTGCTATTTATAAGACTGAGCTGAATACAGGCCTCAGACTGAGGAAGTCTTTCGGACGAAAGACGAAACGTTTCTACTTTTTTGTTTTGTTTTGTTTTTCCAGAGGACCAGACTTAGCTTTTATAGATGATTCTACCTGGATTATTGAGCATGCATCAGGGTATGCTTTATCTACTTTTAGTTTTCACATATACAGCACACTGTTTAGGTGATTGAAGCAAGATACTTGTTTTCAGAGGAAACAACTGGTTAAAAT
>JBBPBX010002987.1:28337-40957 GCA_038048925.1 Garcialebias charrua
GTCTGCCAGGCACTTCTATTTGTGTTGGAACACTTGTATCTCCATCATGCTTGGATAGATTTAACCTGACCTGAGAGCAAATCATGAGCACCACTGGTGACCGATTCCACCACTGTGATTGCACACCCCTGAAAGAACGTGTTGTTTTCAACTGGGTTTTTTGTTTGATTAGAGTAAGTGCCACACTGTGTGAGAGTAGAAATATGTATCTGCTCATGTTGTGTTGATGCTGTACATAATGCCTCACAGACCAACAGTAACACACACAGACGTTGGCCTTTGAGGGGTGAACTGCCTCGGTCAGATAACTTCCTGCAGCCATTGTCGCAGATGAGATTTTAGCAGGAAGCAGCACTCCATCCACTTCCTGTTCTCCTCTCGCTCACCATGCAGACAACACTCATAAACTGAATGGGGCTGTGACCTCAGATGATCCCATAAACCAAAAGTACAACAAAGGAAAACTCTCATTCAATTCAATAAAAAATATTTATTTCAAGTTTACTTTGAGTTTCATTAGCACTTTAATTCAACTTAAGCGTTAGTCTTTATGGTAAACCGTCATGTTGCCTTGGGTCAAAATGACCCATAAGGTCTCGGTGTTAAGAGTGATGGATATTCAAAACCTGAGAATTCATGGCATGGGCATAAAAAAGTTTAAAAATCTGTATTGGAAGAAGATAGCTACAGTCAGGATGGACAAAATGCTAACCAACTGGGTTAACATTCGGAGAGGACAAAGCTATGTTCAGACACCAGATTTCGTCAATCTCTAAAATGAAATCAATCTCCACACGATCAAAGATCTGGACGATGTGAAAGTTGACAGGGTCAACATTAACCACCACGTCACTGATACACGCTGACACAGAGCTCATAGCAACATCTGAAGATTTGCAGGCTCTCACTGATAAAGTCGTGGAATCCAGTGCAGGAACTGGGCTTTTTGTCAATGGGCCAGGACTAAATTGAAGGTGATGAGTAAAAATCGGCAGTGAGGAAAGAGAAAAGACAGTTTTAATTATTTAGGCAGCTTGATCACATCTGATGTAAACCGTAGGACCAAAATTTGAAAGCAAAATTCATGCAATCAATATTTAGCAACAAAAAGCTATACTGTACATGAAACATTACTGTATATCTGGCTGTTAAAGTGCTACGTATGGTCAATCTTGAAGTGTGGGTGTGAGACATGGACTGTCTCAACAGATCAGATCACATAGAGAACATAAATGCTGCTGAAACGTGATTTCTTAGAACGATTCTAAGAATATGAGCTGAAAGTGCAGAGGGGGACGTGGCTGAATGACAGGAGCAGAAAATGTGACATGAAGGGTTGTGAGTGAGAAGGGGACAGAGGACCTGAGCAATTATGACCGATTAGAAAGAAGACATGTGTCACACACATTCATTCAATATATTAGACAGACTTTAGAACATCAGCATGTGTAGCACATGTGTAATCTAACATGTATATTGGCAATATTATTATTATTATTAGACATTTATTTATACAGGTTAGTTCCTATTAGCCTCAAAGACTCATTTACAAGACAGACATATGACATGCAACATACAAGCAGGTGAGAAAAAGAGAACATGATGATGGAGGAAGCCAAAAAAAATAAATAATCATGTCTCACACCATGTCCTGGCTGGGGCACAGTGTTAAAGATGAAAAAAAAAAAACTTGCAACATAAACAGCAACATGCAATGACATCATAATACATTTATGCATAGATGTCAACAGAGGCAATGAGTTGTCCATACACACTCCAGGAAGTTCCAAAGTTCTGATAAGATGGTGCAGTGTCTATCAGGGTCACAATACATAGTTCCCATGTGACGTCACATCTGTGGGTTGTCCTTTATGACCCTCCCACATGTAGGCTATGCTGCAGTTGGAGCGCATTCTGATAGATGTCCATTTTTCACGTTGTTTTTTTTGTTAATTTCTAATTAATTGCAATGGTTACTTCGTGTTGTGTCAGTGGGTGTTCCAGTCGGGTAGACGTTTGGGCAACGCGCAGGTTTCAGTTAATCAAAAAAAAAGAAAACGTGAAGGATTTATCTCATCGGAGAAACTGGACAACAGCTCCTCCTGCTCTGAGTCTGGCTTGGATCTGCTCTGGAAGACGTCGTACTTTTGGCCGGTAAACAAAATATTCTACATTAATCATTTTGTGAAACTATGTCAGAACAATGTTAGAGTACAACTGTCTGTGTGTTAGAGCTGTTTTTTTTTTTTTTCATTATTTAGCAAACCGTCTTGCATGCTGTTAGCTTAGCATCTCGCTAACGCGACAATGGCCTCCTCTGCTCCTCACGGTCCACCAGACCGTCCCAGTTGGAGAAGGAGGACGGGAGCCAAGTCGTGCGGGCGACGCGTCGGTCCCATGGGACGTGGACGTGCCTCCGCGGCCGCCTCAGCGGATCCACGCCGTCCGACCTGAGCTCCGGCGAGCCACGCTCCAGATGCTAACAACATGCTAACTTCCAACACGGTAAGACTCAAAGTGCTGGTTGGTTCTGGTCCGTGTTCAGCTTGGACTGTTTGTTGGCTGTGTGTTATTTTAGTTAAACCTTTTTTTAGCTGGTTAGATCTGATTGAGACAGTTTACACATCTTTTTTGGATTTAAAGCTGTGAAGTCAGTGTGTTGTGAAGCCGGTCTGCGCTCGCTCCTTGTATTAATTAAATAATTAATGATATCGGAGTAACTACTTTGTGACAAGTTGTCTGATTCGTCTGCCATGATTTCTTTCTCAAACTCATATAACTCGACCACTGCCAGTTTGCTCTTGTTCCTTGGTAAAGCTGTGGTAGCTCGTGTATTGTCCGTATAATTTGCTCTGCTAGTTCGCCATCTTGCCTTCTTCTGCCTACAGATGTGGTACGAAAACCGGTTTGCACAATACTGGGGGCGTGTCTGGGAACTATGTATTGAAAAGATATAAAGAGGGACAGCAATGGGCATGCACCAACCACCTACAGTACTTCATATATTGTATATGATACAACGCCACCAGAGGTGAGCCAATGCACTACTACCTCACCTCACGCATTTCTTCCACGTTGGAACAGTCAATGCGTAAATTCTGCGATTTTGACCATCAAAGTGTTAAAATAATTCAGAAAACAGTTTTATAAGACATAGAACAGTCAAGTGGTCAAATGTACAGGTAGTCCTCGACTTACGACGGCCTCGACTTACGACGTTTCGTGGTTACAAACACCCTCCCATTGAAAGGCATTGTTTCGAGTTACACGGTTTATGAGCCTTTACACCAAAAAAATTCGGTACCGAAACTCAGCGGAGGATGAGATTTACGGGGGGGGGGGAATGTACCTTAGGGGCCACGGGCGGAGGATTACAACTGAAAATTACAGGATACCTCATTGTTTACAGGTAACCTCCTCTGCCCCTAACTTAGAAGGGGCTAACATGCTAACAGACCTTAATGTAAAACTCTGGACCGTGTGTGGAAAAGTACAGGAGACCTTTGTTTGGACCGGAGGTTTACGAGGCAGAGAGGCTACAGCTTAGCAACGAGCTAACATGCTAACAGGCGAAGGAAGGCTTCACCAGCTCCCAGTAGGTTATTAACTTTTTTTCCCCTTCATAATGGCTCCAAATGTATGGAGCTAACATGCTAACAGGCCTTACTGTAAACAGTCTGGACCGCATGAACTACAGGCAGCCTCAGATGTTGGAGGAACACCGAGCTAACATGCTAACAGGCGGAGGAAGGCTTCACCAGCTCCCAGTAGGTTATTAACTATTTTTTCCCTTCATTATGGCTCCAAATGTATGTGTTTTTTGATAACTAGGTAGGGTACTGTGGATAGGCTAAGTGCTTGGTAAAATACAGAATTGTACGTATAAGGTGCAGTTTGGATGCATTTTACGACTTACGACGAAATTCGACTTGCGTTGTCACGTAGGAACGGAACTCGTTCGTAAGTCGGGGACTACCTGTATTAGTATTTTACTTGCCACGATGACCTGCCTCCCATGAGCAGGACCGGCCCAAGGCATAAGCAAACTAAGCAGCTGCTTAGGGCCCCAGGGCCACTAGGGGGCCCCTTAAATGGAATTGATTTTTTTTAAGTAATGATTTCTATGATTCTATTTAATATTTTAAGTTCAGCTTTTGCAAATTGTTGCATACGTTTACATAGTTTTAAGAAATAATTATTCAACTTTAAATATATATTTTGAAACCATTTTATGTGGTTTCAAGTAATTGTTAATTTACATTATTTAAGGATTTCCTTGATAGTTTTATTTTATTTGGTCTGTTTTTGCACAGTTAAATTTATTTTCATGCATCTAAGTAATAATTTAATAAATAACAATAATTTAAAAAAGTAATACTTTTGAACATTACTGCTGCAGTTCTTTGGAACCAAAGATAATAAGCCAGATGACACTTTTGCTGTACAATACATTGCATACTGGTGTTTTTTCTTTTGTTACTTTTAGTACGGTATATACATATAGGATAATGTAAACAGGGCTGTCAGAGTTGCAATGAGTTTATGTTAGGTGGGTGAATAATCTGATCATCTGACTGTTGATTGCAGTAATCCACATTTTTAAGAGAAATAGAGAGCCACAAACCAAAATTCGCTTAGGGCCCCATGGAGGCTTGGGCCGGCCCTGCCCATGAGTGCACATATGCAACACAAACTCCAACATGGATGTTATAAACTGAACAAGAGATCTTTGATGCATGTACATGTACACACGTATGAGACCTAGCAAGCAAGCCATTTAATAAAATGTTGTCAATTCCTGCTAAAAGGAATCCTAAAAATTTGCCAATTTTGTAATAGGAGACATTTTCAGCCCCTGTAAGGGTTCTTAAACACTTTACCTTTGGAAATTGATACATTCAGAATTTTGGACTTTCACTCAATTTTTGATTCCACTTTAGATACATCAAAATGTATATGTACATATGTCATTTGATATTTTTCTTAACTGCATACAAATTTCCAAAGCAACTTGCAAGGCTGAGATACCTATAGCAAAGAAAGTTTTCATAGCTGCATTTTTCTATGCCTGAACAAATGGATTTTGTTTAGCATCGTACAATTTTTTTCTCATTCCAATGTGCAAATCTGACCTTGACAAACATGGTTCTAACTAAGTCATTTTTACAAATATTTAGCTACGGCTAGGTGTGGTAGCAGAGTCATTCCCGACACACACTTTGAGCACTTACAGATCATGTTTGAACTTTGCTCAAAACTTTTACACGTCAGTGTCAATTTTATTTATGGAGCACATTTAAAATCATTTGACATCAACTATGCAAGGTGGCAGGCAATTAGTACTCATCTAATGAACGCTAGTTTCATTACTGTATCTTCATTTTTTCTAGAAAAAATAGTAGATAATTATCTATAAACACGTTATCATGCACATATCCAGACCTAGAAAATACTACGTTCAATCATTTTATACTTTTTAAGACTTCAAAGTAACACTTTCCTGTTATTAGTCTGTCAAACCTACAGTCCAGGACCTTTATTATTTATGGGCTTTGACTTCAGGAAATGCCTTTTGTATCAACAACAATGTTTAGGAACCAGTGTTGGCACTTCAAGGACGTGAGCTGAGTTTCAAATAGTGGAAATGGATTTGAACTATGAGTTTCCATCAGCTACAATTCTCTAAACATTTTGGACGAAAATGACAAAACACGTCAAAGAATTCAGAACACGTTTTAAAGATTTCCACCACTTTCATCATATTTTTCCATTGTGCAACCTCCAAACATGTTGAAGCAGTAGATGTGTTAAGATGCCGTGGGATTTGTTTGTGCAGCAGAAGCTACAAACACTTTTCACTCAGTTCAGTGTCAACCCAAAGAAGAACAGATAATTGAAAACGTGAGGATACCTGTCTGGCTGTTTTCGATTGTTTTCAGTATTGATACTAACCCTAAGTTTCATGTTTAACATGTGTCTGAAAGGAAAATGTTTAATTGGTGAGCAGAATAATGTGAACAAAAGGAGACAATTAGACCGAGAAACAAAATAGACACATTCTCTTTTAGTCTCTCACATATAGACAAGCTAACTGGGGGCAAAATACTAGGGATGCACCACTGATCCAGGCAGAAGGTTGAGGAGCATTAGGGGCTGAGGAACAGCTTCTACCCTGGGGCTGTTAAACTCATGAATCCCTAGTCAGGATTATCACTGAAAATTACTGTGAAAAAAGAAAAATCACTGTAATGCCACTTGGTTGTTGATATGTGCTGCTGATTATCCATGATGCTGATCTCATGCTGCTGATTTATTTCATGTTGATGTGTTCATTCGTCCTCATCTGCTCACACAGACTCATGTTCGTGCTGCTGTTGTTTGGTGCATTGTTTTGTACTATTAGTGCTTAGTGTATTATTAGTTTAGTGTATTTCTTAGTTCATGTCTTAGACCTTATTACTGTTTTTCTTTACAAATTGTATTTTTGTTGAATGTAGCTGGGACCCTGCATACATGTTTTGTTCCACCTCATGTACCACATGTACACATGTGATGTTAATGACGATAAAGACACCTTGGCCTTGACATGTAACAACAGGAACAAACGCTCGAGGATTGTCAGGATGTGCAGCAAAACTGCTGGCATAGCCCTACAGAACCTCACTGACCTACACAAGGTGAGGTCAGTGAACAAGACCAGGATGATTCTGGCAGATCCTGATCACCACCCTATGGTGAGTTCATGTTTCTTCCATCTGGACGCAGGTACCTGCTGCCCAGATGTAGAATGAACAGACTGAAAAACTCATTCATCCCTGTAGCGATCAGGCTTCTCAATTAACAGTGATGATCTCTGTATGGTTATTTTGATGTTTTAATGTCTTGTCTAGTATGGATGTTTTACGTGCCTACTGACTGTGAAACAAATTGCTCCTTGGAAATAATAAAGATTCTTGAACTTAAACTTGAACCAGGGTCACTATAGTTACCACACCTGTATTTATCACTCCCAGACAGCAGTCTTCATCAGACAGAGCACGGCAAAAACTACCGGTATATTTTGCATTGAGAAAATTCCTAAATCATGAATGTCTGATGTGTTTGGTGACAAATGACACATGCTGTTTGTTGTCAACAATGTTTTATGAAGGAGAAATGACCTAAACCCTTCACTTCCCGTTTGGAAGAGGAAATTCTGATCTCAGATATGATGGAAGTCAGTGAGAGTTTGAATGTTCACACTCTGCACATTTTCAAGGAAAACACTAACTTCTACACAAGTGAGAGACAAACTGGTTGACAGAAGACAGAAATTCCTTCATTTTAAAGTACAAACTGTATTTAAAAACTGTTATGTTTGTTTAAATAATAGCTTGTTTGAAAACATTTTGAAAATACTTTACAGTTCAAAAGTGAACGTGTCATCACATTTCATGGTAAAATCTTTAAAAACCATGAAACCTAAACTGTGACTGTGTAGAAACAATAAAAGGTATCAAATTGCCAGTTAAGTCACACAAAGACCAACTTTCTGTAACTTGTTTACACTTCCAATCACATTTCTACTGTAAAGTATGTTGAAGCATAGAGCTGCAAAACCTGCTTCTCCAAGGATCCATTGCTGTCTTGCTGAATATTTGCCAATTTCATCCATGGCACTGATTCTACAAGTAGGGATTCACAATATTGGATTTCTGGCCAATATACGATATGCCAACATGTTAAAACTTATTTGGCTGATAACCGATAACGATACCAATACCGATATTTCCCCCCACACCTATTTACAGAGACTACATAGCTTTCTCTGCTGTGGAATTAAAATTCAACATTATTCTGCATGGTCTTTGTCAATTTGACCTGCTACCAAATGCAGATGCCAAAAAGGTGGCTGAAAATGATTAAATACATACAGGTATATACAGGTATATAAAAAAAACTGTGCCTTTTATATTGGTGAGTTATTTTGATGGAATGGCCAATGTCCGATATTTAATTTTAGCCCTATTCGCACAGGATTAGTTTAACCTAAGGACCAAATGCTATTTGTAATAATTACAGAGATCGTCTGTGCTGTTAATCCTGTGCGAATCGGCCATGTTAGCAATTTGTAAAGTAAAAATTCCCGTGCAAAATACCTTCTATATTTAGCTGAACGCCAAGGTCCTGTAATAATACTAATCCAATGTGAATATGCATCTCTGTGATTTGGACAGAAAAGCACAGGATCCGATATGTAATGAGGCGTTTTTTGTATTTACTTAAGCAAAATCATTTGAAAAAATATAGAACAAGGCTATTTTAAATGAACACACAGCACACTTCGGCATTTAAAAAAAATATTTGTTAATTTTTTTTGTATTTTTCTTTTTCGCTTGGGCTTTTACTTCTTTCTACTTCCTTCACCGCAGATGATGGGAGGTGCGGACACGCAAGAGTGATAAACTGACCCATCTATCCATCCATTTTATTACCTGTCTCCTCCTCAACAAGTAGACTAACACAATTTTATATTGTGCATTCTTTAGTTTTCTTTAGTGCTGATTCGTAAAACCACATCAAGACCTGAGACCGTCATGGACCGCACATTAAACACATTATATGGACCAGCCCGGTCGTGACAACGCAGCGCATTAACATCATATCTGAAAGATGTCTGTAAATTTCAGCTAAATCTCAGACTTTGGTTATCCCGTGCAAATGCACCACATAAAAAGCAGACGTTGGGGAGATTACACTGGTCCTTAGGTAAAACTGATCCTGTGCGAATAGGACTTTAATGCTAATATCGGCCGATACCATGCCAATAATATTGGGCATCCCTATCTACAAATCATAGTACACTTTTCCCATTTTGTAAATACTATTTATACAATACTGATACCATGCCGATAATATTGGGCATCCCTATCTACAAATCATAGTACACTTTTCCCATTTTGTAAATACTATTTATACAATACCGATACCATGCCGATAATATTGGGCATCCCTATCTACAAATCATAGTACACTTTTCCCATTTTGTAAATACTATTTATACAATACCGATACCATGCCGATAATATTGGGCATCCCTATCTACAAATCATAGTACACTTTTCCCATTTTGCAAATACTATTTATACAAGTTCATTCGAAACTGCGTGAGAGTAACAAATAAAGAATTGTAAAGAAAACTGAAGATCACTGGACTAATGGCAAAAAGGGTTGTTCAGTCCTTGTACCCTTAAGAATACAGTGGAATAGGTGCATATACTGTAGTTTCACATCAGTTCCATGCAAGTATAGCTAGTACTGTATATCTTTGTATGTACAAAGTATTTTCATTTCATTTTACTGTATTTTCCAGAATTTAAGACTAAGCTGGTAAATTCTAACATAAAAGCAAAGTTGCCTAATACTTCATCTTCATTCAAGGGCATTACTAGCAGTGTTGGGTGTAACGCGTTACTTAGTAACGCGTTACAGTAATCACATTACATTTTGCAGTAACGTAGTAGTGTAACGCACTACTTTGAAAATGCCTGTAATATATTACAGTTACTAACAAAACCTTACATTCGTTACTTGCGTTACAATCAGGACCTTTCGGAGAATAGTTTTATTTATTTATTTTATTTACCTTTCGGAGAATAGTTGTGGTACGACGAGGACGACGGAGCGGACCATAGACATTATATATAGATATCTATGGAGCAGACTGTCACGTGGGGAAAACAAAGACGTACGCGATGACGTCGGAACGTCATACGTCAACGTACATAGACATATAAAGGTACATAGACATACGGCCTCTGTCACTAGCCTCGCGAGAACTGCCACCTGCAGTAAGCCTCGGTGGCAGTTCTCGCGATGTTGGGGCTGGCGCGGTCGAGAACAAACCCGGAAAAACACAGAGATGAAAATTATTTCAGAAGAAATTTACAAATTTTACTCAACACTATACTCATCTGATTTTAATCCTGAGAGTTCGAATAGATTTCTAGAAGAAATCAAAGAATACATTCCACAGATAGAGGCAGATTTTAAGGAGAAATGTGACTCTGATTTCAAACTAGAAGAATTAGACAGAGTGATTAAAAAACTAGCTACCGGAAAAGCACCAGGCCAAGATGGTTTAACCTCAGGGTTTTACAAATTCTTCTGGGAAGATCTAAGGTCTTTTTTTCTGGAAACAATAAATGATATATTACTAATCAACTCATTAACACCTACAATGAAACAGGGGCTTATCACGTTGATCCCTAAACCAGCTAAAGATAAACGATACATTGAAAATCTTCGTCCAATTACTTTGTTAAATACTGATTATAAAATTTTCACACATGTGATTGCAGACAGACTAAAAGATGATTTACCTCAGATTATAAGTGACACACAATCTGGCTTTCTGAAGGAGAGATCTATTCACAATAATCTGAGACTGGTCCTAGATTTGCTGGACTATGAACATCTGGTGGAGGATGATGGAATCATTGTCTTTTTGGATTTTTACAAAGCCTTTGATATGGTGGAGCACTCCTTCATCTTAAGGGCTTTGGACTCTTTTGGTTTTGGAGAAAAGTTTAACAGATTGATCCAGTTACTCTACACGGACATTAATAGTTCAGTATCTCTACCATCTGGAACCTCTAAACGTTTTAATATCCAAAGAGGAATTCGTCAAGGTTGCCCTGCTTCACCTCTTTTATTTATTATTGTGGCAGAGCTATTAGCTATTTTTATTAAAAACAATTCAAATATTGAACCTTTAAATGTGATGGGAAACCCTCTGGTAATAACACAACTAGCTGATGACACAACCCTGTTTCTAAAAGATAAATCTCAAATTTCAAATGTGCTGAAGGAGATACAGACATTCTCTAAAGCCTCTGGTTTGCATTTGAATATGAAAAAATGTGAAATAATGTCTATTCATGATCATCCGCTGGACGATGTTGGTAATATCACAGTTAAAAAAGAAGTGAAATACTTAGGAATTAATATTTCAAGAGATAAAAAATTAATTGAAACCTCCAACATAGAAACTAAAATCCAGAGTAGTAAAGTTATTCTCAACAGTTGGCTTCAAAGAGATTTATCTATTTTTGGACGTGTTTTACTCACTAAAATGGAAAACTTATCTCGTCTTATTTACCCTGCTTATTCATTGCCTATATCCGATAAAATGATAAAGAAAATAAACCAGGACAATTTTAATTTCATTTGGAGAAACAGATGCCATTATATTAGAAGAGCAGATGTAGTTAAATCTTTAGAGGAAGGGGGTTTAAATATGATTGATTTTGATCCAATGAACGGTACCATCAAACTGAAATGGTTACAAAACTTCATAAAAAATTACGAAAGCTTTTGGTATATGTTCCCTCGGAAGATTTTTGAAAAGTTTGGTGGAATTTGTTTTTTGTTAAGCTGCGACTTTGAAATTTCTAAATTACCAATAAAATTATCAGACTTTCACAAACAGGTTTTGCAATATTGGAAACTGGTCTTCAAACACAACTTCTCACCACACTCAATCCCAATTTGGAACAATAGGTATATCTTGATTAATCGAAAATCATTCCTTTACAAAGATTGGTTGGAAAAAGATATTTGGTCTGTTTTACACCTTATGAATGGAAATGGCAACCTCTTATCATATGATGATTTTATCAAAAAATACACGTTAATCTGTACTAAAAGTAAGTTTGAGAGAGTGATAAAATCCATTCCTCCTGCTTTGATTCAGATGATTAAAGGTATAATTACATATTCCAATGTTAATCTTACAAAACCTTCCTTGTTAATTAATGGCTGTGATTTCATAGATAAAAAATGTAATAATAAATTCATAAGGAATACTCTGACCGCTATACTCTTTCCCCATACATTGAAAAGAAAACATTTGTTTAAAAACTATGATACTTCCTCACAAAAAATAATCAGAACCAAATACCTTTCCCATCCACTCCCACAAAAAACTAAAGAAATACATTTCAAAATTATGTATGAAATCTACCCTTGCAATGATTTGTTGCAAAAGAAATTTAATATAGAAACCAATACTTGTACATTTTGCAATTCTGATGTTGAGACAGCTGAACATCTTTTTTTCAACTGTAATGTCACTAATGCTTTTTGGAAAGATTTTCAGAACTGGATTTTATCTAAGAGTTCCATCCCACCTTTAGATTTCACTACAATTAAATTTGGTCTGTTAACAGGGAATGAAGTTTTAAATTATGGTAACAACAATCTCATCCTGATGGCAAAATTTTTTATTCACAAAAGTCGTTTCTTGAAAACTTCTCCCTTATTTTGCATTTTTCTAAATGAAGTAAATATATTTAAGAATGTACTTAAACGCTGCAGACTCCCTAAAGCACAGTCCTTATACAAATATATTAATAGCTTATCATAAAACTTGAAACTCCTCTTGCACACGCAATTTAATTTTGTACTATGTTTCTCAAATTGTTCTCTTTTTTTTTTTATGCTGCTGTTTAGAACTTTATTAATAATTTTCTGCTTAGTTTAATTGCCTTTTCAACTTTTATTGTTTGTATATTATATGCCTTGTTATACTGTTTGTATTAATGTATTTTGTTTTTTGATTCAATAAAAAAAAAAAAAAA
>JBBPBX010002987.1:48124-59944 GCA_038048925.1 Garcialebias charrua
TTACGAGATAGTCGTAGTAACGGAACTCGCTCGTATGTCGGGGACCACCTGTATATATATATATATATATACATTTTTTGTAAATGGTAAATGGAGTTTACTTATATAGTGCCTTCCAGTCCCCTATGAGGGGCCCCAAAGCGCTTTACAGTACCAGCCATCCACCCATTCATACACACATTCATACACCGGTAGCAGTAGTCTGCCATGCAAGGCGCCAGCCAGTCCTACCGGGAGCAACTCGGGGTTAAGTGTCTTGCCCAGGGACACAACGACACATGGTGTGGGGAACCGGGATACAACAGTTCTCTTATTTAGGACAATTAAAGTAAAGACAACTTTAGATTCATGATCTTTTCCACTTTCAGGTCATATAAAATACAGTACCGTAGTTTTATTCCAGAAACGATGCAGTGCAAACCTCCTTCATGCTGCCTGTGGATTACACTTCATCCAAGAGGAAGAAAACTGTGTATGGTTTCATATTGTTTGTATCGTTTACCTGGAAAGCTGCTGAGCGGAGCTGCAGGCCTTCCTGCATGTTCTGCTGCAGCTGGTTCTGGATGCTGATCTTCTTCTCTTTGGTCAGCGTCGCCACGGGGAAAGCTCTGATTACTGCCTGCTCGCCCACTGCACCAACACAGGAACACAGAGCACTTCACTGACATGACGGCTGCTGCATTCAACTGACATCATTCAACTTATTAGAATTGGATCGAAGCACAAAATAGGCTGAGGCAAACAATTGTTTGGATTTTCTGTAAATGTATGGAACTTTATATTTCAATGAGACATGGAAACTTCTGTGTTTACCCAGTGGATCATGAGGAATGCCTTTAAAGATGATGCGATATGTGGTGAGAAAGAGCGCCCCCTCTGCTGGTAGGATGTGAGGGCCCCCGAGGAGGCCCCCGGTGGCCTCTTCTCTGCCGTCGGGGTCCAGAAGCACCCTCAGTCCCTCTGAAACCACCTCCTCTCCTGGAAGCAGCGCTGGACGCAGAATTTTTGGCTGAGGGAGGAAAAAAAGCCTGAAATTATGCACCAGAGCAGACTACCTGTCTACGAGCACGTCCGAGCCTAAATTGAGGCATTTTTCACTGACAAGAAGGAACCCGAAGCTGAGCATGTGCGTCACTGAATCAGACGCAGGAAATAAATTTATCATTATAATGTCAAATCAGAGCACCACATGGCCTTGTTGGATGCGTTTAAACCTTACGTGCACATCGTCGACAAAAGCACAAACCCTGCAAGCACATCAGCCGTCACGTAACAGTTTAAAACCACCGTCCAAAAAAAAACATTTTCCGACTCTCTGCAGAGAACGAACCTTCATCCCAACCCGCGAAGCAAAACTTGTAACCTCCATTCTGAGTAAAAACAATTCTGTTTGTCCTGATTGTCTGAGCAACTCTCAGTTTTCAGCTCTAAACATCTGGACTCTGACCCGATGCATTTTTCACATGTAGAAGAAGTGAAGCTGAACCTGCACAGACTTCTAGAATGAATCAACGGTTCCACTTTCAGTGCAACATTTCAAATTACACAATCTACTTTCTTTATTCATTTAGTCCGTTTTAAAGTTTTTAAATGAACACAGAGTTAAACTATTAGCCCGTGGCTCCAAGTATTCAAACTGAAAAACTTCTCACATTTATGAAGATCCCGTATTTTTCATCCTGTAAGTCACGTTTTTTTTTTGCATAATTTGCATGCCCTGCGACTTATACGCCTAAGCGACAAATTTATGGATTCCCCCCCCATATTTATAAACCAATTTTTGGCTGAGATATGACTGTTTTCATTCATTATGACATTGAAAATATTGAACACTACCATTTTAAGCCACTAGATGGCAGTCAAGCAGTATGACATGCCATTGTATGATGTAATTGGTAAAAGTGGCTATTAATGACACAATCAACTTGCCAACACCTGCCACCGTCATCTGCCTGGAGCAACTGTCAAATCAGCTCCATTTCGATGCGCCGCCCCGGCGAAATGCAACTGATTTGATCATCAAAGTGCATTTATTAAGTAAAAGTTCAACTGAGACACACCTTTAATATGAAGTTGAGCAAACAATTGCTTTGAGATGCTTGTCTTGTTAAATTTGGAAGAAACGCACAGCAAGTCGTCCCTCTGCGCATTCATGTTTCCACGTATCGGCTTTTGAAATGCAACTGATTTGACCGTCAAAGTGCATTTATTAAGGAAACGTTAGACTGAGACACATTTGCTATAAAGTCAAGCAAACAAATAATTGTTTTTAAGTGTTACTCTTGTTAAGTTCTTGTTAAAGTCCTCCCATGCACGCTCCCGTGGCCGCCATTTGGCAGCCAATCAATTTTTGGCACAACAGCGGCCCACATTTCCTGGTAGTCAGCGGTGACGCATAATAGATGTGACTTTATAGGGGTGCGAATCTCTCAGTGTCTGGCGAATCGATTCAATTCCAATTTTTGGTGTCACAATTCGATACAAAATCAATTTTTTGATTCAGAAATTACTTTTGATTCAGAAACGATTTTTCTATTAAAATGGTCATAAATTTAGCTTCAGTTTTGTAACTGACAAGCTGAAAATAATAAACCGAAGGAGCAAGTTGAATTGCGCTGTCCTCCTGCTCCATGCTAGCAGGCTCCATTCAGATAAAGGGAGCTGGCTAACTAGCTTGCTGTACGGTGGCCTACACGGCCAAAATTCTACGGCGGCCGAATGGACACATAATGGAATACTGCAGTACGCTCAGGAGTAGGAGCGGAAAAAATATAAAATTAAACACATTTTAAAATCGATTTTGGGGCTTTTAGAATCGATTCTGAATCGCCAGGGCTAAAAATCTAGATTCTTTAAAAAATCAATTTTTTTCCTGCACCCCTAGTGATTTATAATAATATTAATAATAATAATAATGAATTTAATTTATAACGCACTTTTCATTAACAAAAATCTCAAAGTGCTTATATGGTGAAGTGACATATTTATGTTTTTCTTCCACTTTATTAGACATTTTTGGACTGATGCGACTTATAGGGCAGAAGTAACCGTGACTCAACGAGGCTAGCCTGTATAAATAAAGGTTGAATGAAAGTATGTGTAAAGTCTTCCGATTATTTTTAAAGGAATACACACGTTTGGATACAACTACTGTACTCATTGTAAAGGGAAGGAGTGCCCTGCTTTCCAAGAACAGCTAATGATGTTGCATGTCCACACAGGCAGGGACAACGTTACAGTAGATGTAACCAGACACTCGATTGAAACAGGAATCTGCACTTCTGTCATTTCTTGATAGAAGTGATTAACCATGAGATGGACTGGAGACCTGTCCAGGGTGTCCCCAGCCTCTCGCACAGTGACTGCTGGACATGGCACCAGTGACCCCTGCGATACAAAAAGGAAGAAGTGGGTAAAGATGATGGATGGATGAAACTGATAAACCAAGCAGGCAACACTTTGCCTCATGTCTAAACTGCCTGAGGCCTAACTAGCAGTCATGCCTTCACCCCTCGTTGCTTCTACTCCTACTGGCCTCCAGATTAGGGGTTGAAGGAGTACATAATTTTTAAACTCGACATTAACATAAAACTACTCCAGATTAGCAGCAGAAACACTAATTTGTTCCAGTATCGTAGATATAAATGAAGAGGGACATCAGATTGTTTGCAGCTTTTCCTGCTGAGGCCACAGCCGACCTGAGGGAGCGGACTCCGGCTCTGAGATCATTTACAGCCTCCAGAATCTGTCCTTGAATGAAAAGTGAGACCGAGGAAACCGTCCAAATGCACATTACCTCTGAAAACTCAGCTACTAATTGAAGCTTCTCCGTGTCGCTGCTGCTGTTGGTTCTACAGTTCAGTCTGATCATGGGTCTACAGACAGACTAGCACTTTTTATTTATTAATTAATTTTTTTGCATAATGCTGGCAGTTAACAGTCCAGAATGCAAGGACACGCTGGAAGCAAATCACACATTATATGTGTGTGCATGGTTGTGTGACTTGCCCAGAGCTGCTAGTTAATATTGATTTAGTGGCCCAATGGCTCAGTTGGTAAAGCTCCCTCCTCTCAGTGAGAAAGTTGCTGGTTCAAATCCTGGCCTGGGATTTTTCTGGGTGGAGTTTGCATGTTCTCTCCATGCTGTGTGGGTTTTATGCGGGTACTCCGGTTTCCTCCCACAGACCAAAAACATGCATGTTAGGCTGATTGGTAACTCTAAATTGTCTCTAGGTGAGAGAGAGAGAGCGTGATTGGTTGTTCAGGCCACCTTGTCTTAATTCGCCTGGAGGCCCTGTAAATTGGCGATCCCCCTCCCCTCTCCCACCGAGGAAGTCTGCGGACCTATCAGAGGGACCGGGCTGAATAAACATTGTGTCATCATTTCAGGACTCTTGGATTCTCTCTGGCACGAGCCTTGGTCGACTTCGGCACGAGAGCGTTTATGGATCTCACCAGAGGGAACTGGCTGATTATACCATTCTTATCAGAACTCAAAGATCACATATGTCAAAGTCCTGGCCCGCAGGCCAGATCCGGCCCGCAAATGAATTATCTATGGCCCCCTGGATGATATTTAATTACTATTAGAAACAGCCGCAGGCCACAGCCGCCCGCTGGTGTTTTGCACGCACCAACACTACATTCCCCACAATGCAACAGTAGTAGGGGTGGGCCGATCCGATCCGGAAGCGTTTCTCATGAACCCAGAGTAACAAGACCCGCCTCACATTCAGGAAATCCATTTCATAGTTTGCAGCCAGCTACAACATGAGGACTGTGAGTAGCACTTTAGCTAACAGCTAGCCAACTTTTCATCGTAACATGTCCGCTGTGTGGAAGTATTTTACACTAAACACCACAAGACAGCAACGTGCACTGTCTGCAGAGCCATAGCGCCACATTAAACCGCAGTCAAGTTAGTTTTACGTTGGACATTTGAGCTCCGGGGCTTCAGCGGGACGCCACTCTCGCTGAACCGAAACAGGGAGACCGACCGCGGCCAGCTGCGTCCAGTCCGACCCGCTGTCTGACCGTCTCGTAGGAGGGACAGGCGGAGAGCGGCTGACCGAAATCAGAGCGCCCGCCCCGGATTGAACAAGAAAAACACACCGCTGAAGCCACGGAGCTCAAATGTTCACCGAGAAGTTGCTAAACTTCATCATAATTAATGACCAACAGCTATCAGCTGTAGAAAATGAAGGATTTCACAGCTTGATACTTGCAGCCAACAGTAAACAATCATAAAAAAGCATATTAATTAAAAATCATAAGAAAACTGTATTAAAAAAACAAAACGAAACATAAACAGCTACATTATAAAACAATGTAAAATACTAAAATCAGGAACATGTCTGTGTTGATTTATGCCAAGAACTTAGCAGATGTAAATTTATTTAATTTGTTTATTCATTCATTTAAAAGAGACAAAATAAAACAAATTAATCAAAAAGAAAACATTGAATGAAAAGAGTGCAGAAAGAAAAAAAATTATATCACCCCCTTATAATAAACATTGAACCAGTCCGGCCCTTGGCTTGTAGTAAATTTGTTTTTTTGGCCCTTGGTGTATTTGACACCCCTGTCCTAGAGTGTCTCTGGGGTGTCCTTGAACACCCTCACCGCTCTTGTCGTCTCCCCTCCCCTGTGGAATGTCTGCGTCATTATGCGCTTGTGTGCGGGGTGTTTATTCAATTTCAGGCTATCTGTCCTCGGCCATGGATTGAGAGTCTGTTAAGATTTTTTTTGCCTCCAAATCCTACTTGTTGTCACTTTCATTCCTTTGTTGTTTGTCTAAACAGGTCTCACTTGTAAATGAGTCCCCGAGGCTCAATGTGATTAATCTGTCTAAATGAAGGTTGAATTAAATTGTCTTGTTTGTCTCTGTGTGTCCCTGTGATGGACTGGAGGCCTGTCCAGGGTGTCCCCAGCCTCTCACAGTGACTGCTGGATATGGGCACCAGTGACCCCACAACCCAAAAAGAAAGAAGCGGATAAAGTTGATGGATGGTATTAACTGTTTGCACAACAACATTATTAAGAAAACTATATTTAACTAGTGGCCATAAAGAAAAATCATAGTGTGAGCAAAAACCTTCCTTAAATACAAAATACAAACGTTACAGTTTGATTTTTTAATCATACCGTATTTTTCGGAGTATAGGTCGCACCTGAGTATAGGTTGCAGGCCATGAAAAAAATGATAAAAAGGTGCGACCTATACTGTACTCAGAAAATACGGTAATTAAAAACGTATAAGATTTTACAAAATAATAGGGCTAAAATGTTTGATTCTTACTGAGAAGGTCCTCGCTGCAGACTGCAGCACGGACCGCTGTCAGTCCCGGAAGTGGTTATTGCACTCCGGAAATGAAGGGGGCGCTAGGGTCGCTATTAAGGGGGCACTAGTGGCGCTATTAATAATACTAATAATAATGTCCTTTTCTGTCATCTGTGTATGTTTCCCATACACAGACGAAATTCGTCTCTGCATTTAACCCAACCACCACCAGGTGGTGCAGTGAGCAGCCATAGAAAGCGCCCGGGGAGCTGGAGAATTGAACACACAACAACAAAAAAATGAATGAAAATTAATATTTTAAAGGCACTAATGGCGCTATTCTAAAAAAATTAATGGAAGTTAATATTTTAAAGGCGCTAGTGGTGCTATTACAATTTTTTTTAATGGAAATTAATATTTTAAAGACAAATGTACATTACATAGCAACACTATACATCCATTAATTATCATACACGCACGCTTATCCCTATTACAATTTTTTTTTAATGGAAATTAATATTTTAAAGACAAATGTACATTACATTAGGAACACATTTATCCATCCATTACTCCGATAAAATACGGTAATTAAAAACGTATAAGATTTTACAAAATAATAGGGCTAAAATGTTTGATTCTTACTGAACGTTGGGACATACTTTTCAACGTTTTTACAAGTTTCACACAAGTTTTTGAAGCTCAGATGAAACAAAAGTCACATGCGCTGGTCAAAGTACAAGAGCATTGTTCTCTGTGATTTCTTTGGCACTCAGTTCTTTACGGTGAAGTGTGCCGTTATCACGTTTCTTTAATGTCCAAGCTTTTTTATTATTAGCTCGACGAGGAACTACTCACCTTCTGAATGGGAGGAAGCCTCCTGCTCTCCCTGTGAACTGCCTCTAAAGCTTCCATCTGCATCGCTACGATTCCTGTGGGTCAGAGGTTAGGATCAGTTCACACATAAACACAATGTGTACAGTATGTACATACTGCCCAGGGCCATTTGACAAGTCAGGAGTTTATGAGCTCACTGGCTCCTGTGGATGTTGATCTCAGTGTAAATCAAAGGGAATCTGGGTCCGAGTGAGGACGTTATACCTGGGATCATGCTGTGTAGGCTCTTGATGTGTTCCTGGGTGACTCCGCTCTCTGTGCACACCTTGTCGACGAAGCGAGCAACAAACCTGACCACGGAGTTCGCCACGTCGCTGGTGTCAGCTTCTTCAAATCCACTTTCTGTATCAAAGCTCTCCGCCACACTGCCAGCAATGCTGCCAACATAAAAGATGACAGTGAAACTGAGAAAGGTCAACGCTCCGAGTGCAGGAGGAGAGACGTGTGCTGACAGACATGCACTCCGATAAAGAGCAGAGAACGTGCGAGCAGTTTATAATCTGACAAAAGAAAAGTGTTGATGGCTGCTTCAGCCGCTTGGATTTTATTATCCGAGAATGTTTTCCATGTAGCGGTGATGCGGTCTTTCCTCAGATAGACGAAATACAAAGCGATGAAATCAGAAATGTTCTCTAAGAGGAGCAAACACGTCTGGGAAGCAAAGCAAGAACAAAACGCTTCGAATTTCCATAAAAATAAACGCTGGTCTGAAACATTTTTTGTAATCTGCTTAAAAACAAACACAACAGAATCACAGTCGTCTTGAGGCCAATTATACAATAAGAATCAACTCAATAAACCCTGAACAGCTTGTAAATAAAACCTGAACTCAAATATCGTGTTGCATAATCGTGTTGGGACTGATATCTGAAATGTAGATCAACAACATTTTGGATAAATGCCTTCAGGTTTAACCCTACACGGTTATTTTTCATGTTTAATTCACTCGAAAGTTACTGCAAAGCAGAGGAAAACCCAGTTAGGGAAAAAAGAAAAAAAGGTTGTCCAAATGGATAAAAATGAGTCGATCTTGATTTGTGAAGTAGAAATGTCAGCCTGCAGGATGGATTTGGGCCGGAAACAGAAAATCAGTTTGGCTTGAATGAAAAGTATCAGTTGTCTGGAGTCATGCCACACCCACCCACATGCCTGTCGTCGCTTTATTAAAAAGACGTTCACATCCTCATGGATCGTAAAACCATCACGAAAAGTTTTCTCCAAATACGGCTGATAGTTTTACCCTCACTTGTTCTGAACAAGTTCTTATCTGTGGTTTATGACAGAAAACCGCAACACGTTTAGAGTAGGGATGCACCGATCCACATTTCTTACTTCCGATCCGATCCTTAAATCTGGTTATCGACCGATACCGATACTTTTCCGATCCGATACCGTTCAGGTATAGGAGGCTGTAATAATGAATTTCTTGAATGGAGAGCACGTGTATTGCACCATACTCTGTGACTTCTGTCTTAACATTGTGTGAGTTAAACCCAAAGAAGACACTCTGAGTCTCACAACAGGAAATACCCAAACTTTAATAGCACACAAGAGGCAGGTCTATATCACAGACGTCCTTCTGACTCATGGTGCAGCCCGGAACACTAAAATACTGCTAAGCATTATGGGAAATCAACACTCCCCGTTTTTTAGTTTCGTTTTTGATTGTGGCACTATGAGTTGTAATTCTTGTTTGTTTTGATTTTTAAACTATACATTGAATTTATAAATGTAAATTCAATGTATAGTTTAAATCTGTATCCGTTGATCAAAACCAACAACAATTAATACTCATAGTGCCACAATCAAAAACGAAACTAAATAACGGGGAGTGGACTGTGCTGATTTCCCATAATGCTTAGCGGTATATTAATGTTCAATTATAGTTTAAATCTGTATCCGTTGATCAAAGCCAACAAGAATTACTACTCATAGTGCCACAATCAAAAACGAAACTAAAAAACGGGGAGTGGACTGTGTTGATTTCCCATAATGCTTAGCAGTATTTTAGTGTTCCGGGCTGCACCATGAGTCAGAAGGACGTCTGTGATATAGACCTGCCTCTTGTGTGCTATTAAAGTTTGGGTATTACCTGTTGTGAGACTCAGAGTGTCTTCTTTGTGTTTAACTCACACAATGTTAAGACAGAAGTCACAGAGTATGGTGCAATATATGTGCTCACCAACGTACATCGAGGATCGGAAATTTTGGCAGGTTGGATCGGAAAATCCGGTACGTAAATTATGCTGGTATCGGATGCCGATACTGGATCTGCCCCATCCCTAGTTTAGAGCAGCATAGATCATCTTTACAAAAAAACAGAAGTACCCAGCAGTGCAGCCACGGACCTGTTTGTTACGATGCTGTTACTGCCACTCTCCCAGTCAGCAGCAGGTGTGCTGCGCAGGAGCTTGTTCTTGCTGGTGTCCAGAGGAACCAGCAGGTAAACCATGAGGTTGGCGTAGTGGATGGCCTGGCTGAACACGGTGTTTTCCTCATTCTTCACCAGCTCCTGTTGCTTCTCCTTGCTCAGACCGGGCCACAAGCGTAGCTGCTCAGCCGCCAAGGCCATGGCTGTCCGCTCCTCCTCTCTACTTACAGCAGGTGGGGGGCCCGCATCCTGCAAAATTACATTTAACCATCATAAAAAAACTTGAAGGTAAATATTTTGTGGTTCAGTCATTTCAACTGCGATGTGCATCAAGACATCCGAGGTCAAACAGGGTTTGCTTTAGTGCAAAAACGAGCCTCCCTTTTTAAAAATGGCTTTTTACCTTTAGCCTGCTGACGACACCCCCGTTTTGTTCTGGAGTGTTAAGGTAAAGAGCTCGAATCTGACTCTGAACTTCACTGTAGAACGTTGATTCCCAGAACTGCTGACTGGTCCAGATGGGATGGTCCTGGATGCAGGTGTAGGCAAACTGGTTCACTCCTGCAGCCAGCCTCTACAAAACAAAGCACCTCCAGTCAGAACAATATAAAAAACATTAAATATTTGTCTCTTCGAACACTGTAATTAAATGTCAGCCAAGTCTGATTGGCCAGAGAAACAATTTCGTTGACAAGTACTAAATAATTCAGATGGCACATAAAGTGATTTACATATTTTAGCAAAGATTTGATACGTGTAGCCTCAAAAATGGCCACAAACCTTAAAAATAGTATGGAAGTGGGCTTGTTAGGCAACTATTGGATGCACGACATTGGATTTTTGGCTGATATCCGATATGTAATTACGGTAACCTTTATTTAACCAGGCAAATCCCATTGAGATCACAGATCTCTTTCGCAAGGGAAGCTTGTTAAAACTTATTTAGCCGATAACTGATACCAACACGATATTTCCCCCTAGACTTACTTACAGAGACTGCATAGCTGTCGCTGCTGTGGAATTAAAATAATTATTATTCTGCATGGTCCTTTTCAATTTGTCCTGCTACCAAATGCAGATGACAAAAAGGAGCTGAAGATGATGTAACACTTCAACTTGGATTATGTTTAATGTCAAATGTTGTCACTGGGTTGTCAAACAAAAACAGTGCCTTTTATTATTGGGGCGGCTGTAGCAGTTGTTCTCTAATGCAAGAGTTGGGGGTTAGATTCCACCAGCAGTCACATGCTGAAGTGTCCCTGGGCAAGACACTGAACCCCTCATTGTCTCTGATGTGTGTCCCATCGGTGTATGAATGTGAAAAAGCTCTGATTATTCTTTGTATAGATCTAGTACATGCTGTATGAATGGATAAATGAGGGCACAGATTGTTGTAAAGGCCTTTGAGTACGGTAGCTTGACAAGATAGAAAAGTGCTATATAAGTGCAGTCCATTTAGTCCATCCTCGACACCACTCTCTCCTTCACTTCACACATCAACAATATTACTCGGTCTGCCTATTTCCACCTCCGTAATATTAACCGTCTCCGTCCTTCTCTCACACCCCGCTCCACAGCCATCCTGGTGCACAGTCTTGTGACTTCCCGTATCGATTACTGCAACTCCCTTCTCTACGGCCTCCCCAACAAATCTCTCCACAAGTTACAGATGGTCCAGAACTCAGCTGCCCGTGTCATCACTCAAACCTCCTACTATAACCACATCACTCCTGTCCTGCAGCAGCTCCACTGGCTCCCGGTTAAATCACGCATCATCTTCAAAATTCTACTCCTCACGTTCAAATCTATCCACAACCTTGCCCCTCCTTATCTATCTGACCTCCTACAAATCTCCATCCCATCACGCTCTCTCAGGTCCTCCTCTTCACTACATCTCCATGTACCCTCTGCCCGCCTCTCCACCATGGGGAGCAGGGCCTTCACCTGCTCTGCCCCTCACCTCTGGAACGCTCTACCGCCCGACCTTCGAAACACCACCTCCCTTTCTCTGTTCAAGACTGCCCTGAAAACACATCTCTTTAGACTAGCTTATCATTAACTTTACTAAATGTATTTTTATCTTCCATTTTATATCCTTTATGTATTTTATATTTCAATTTGTCGCTGATAATGTTTGCTCTGTATTCACTGTGTTGGTTTGTTAAGTGTCCTTGGGTGTCATGAAAGGCGCTTTTAAATAAAATGATTATTATTATTATTATTATTATTATTATATATATATAATATATATATATATATATATATATATATATAT
>JBBPBX010002987.1:59962-75045 GCA_038048925.1 Garcialebias charrua
TATATATATATATATATATATATATAAATGTATAAAAACAGCTCCTTTTATATGAGAGTTATTTTGATGGAATGGCTGATATCTGATATTTAACCTTAATGCAAATATTGGCCGATACAAATACCATGCCAGTGATATTGTGCATCCCTCATTGAGGATATACTCTATGAACATGAATAGGCAGACTTTCTCAACATAAAATAAAACTGGATGTAGAACTGCAGAACAGATTTATATTTAAACTGCCTTCTCCCCACTTAGTTTCTAACATAATAAAAGAGATGTAGTGGCTCAGCGGTCAGCGTCATGGTACTGTTATCTTGAGGCTGCAGGTTCGAGCACAGGTTGCATTAGGAAGGGCAAAATTTTGGTTTTGAAATAAAAATGTCTGGACTTCACTGAAAGTTGATTCCCAGAACTGCTGATTGGTCCAGATGGGATGGTCCTGGATGCAGGTGTAGGCAAACTGGTCAACTCCTGCATGTCGTTTCACTTCAGAGAATTTGATAGATTTTGAATTATTAGCAGCGTATATCAGATCTTTTAGCATTCCGTTTGGCGTCTGTTTAGCGAATATCTGAGTTTATATCTTAGATCCTTATTTACGGTTTCGTTTTATACGTTATAATTTTGCTATTGTTGGGTGTAACTGGGACCCTGAGTGCATAATTTCATTCCACCTCATGCACCACATGTGGTGAAATGACAAATATTTTGTGCGAGCTCGCTCTTTGTGGCGACTCCTGCAGAAGGGAGCAGCAGAAAGAAAAACAACCTTCCAACATCAGAATGTTTTACGTTGAGGTTTTAAATGCTGTTTTTTCAACCATTTATTTTCATCATTAGTCAGTGCAAATACAAGTTTCACAGTTAAAATAAACCAAACAGAAACAATTTTAATTTAGGTCAAAATCAGGAAGAGTCTGCAGGATGCAGAATATCATCACTGCAACCCGATCCGGCAGTCTGGGACTGTGCAAGTTTATTATGCTCAGTATTTTTGCTTCACGAGGCTTCAGCAAAAGAAAATGCGCAAAAGCACTCAGCAGCAGGAGGAAAAGTTAGCAAACAGGTTAGAGAAGAAATCAGTCACTTACTGTGAGTTGTAACAGTTTAAACAGAAAACACCCACTATTGGAGCAACATACCATTCCCTCCTGTATTTTGTGTCAAGATGTATTTGGAGAGTGAGTTGTTATTTTTCATTAGAGTGGTCTGAAGAGTAAATCAGCTGCTGCTTGCAAAAACAGACACTTAAAGTGGAACGCCAAGTCCTCAGCTGAAAGCATGAATGCATCCCAGCACTGCACTGTACAAAATGCAAGTCACATGAAGACATGCTGCAAAAACTTTATGTATTACAAGTGCACGATGGCAACAGAAGCAACCTTCAAATAAATGACCAGCCACAGAACCAAACTTCCACCATCCGTCCATCTCCCAGCAAAGCCCGAGGGCCAGATGTAAGGCTCGGGCCCGTTATTAGATTAGCTTCTCATTTCACTCCCTGGAGTCTGACACAATCCAGTCGTGTCTATTATCACTTCATCGTTTGCTTTTGAAGAAGGAGAAATGGGGGGTTTCTGTAATTACAAGAGACAGAACCAGAACAGATCTCCTCCCACGGTGGTGGGCCAGACGCCAGGAGCGAGCCGAGCTTACGGCCAGTGCCCACACAGCAGCGAACATGCAGCTCTGTTAACGGGACTGAACGGAAGCTGTTCGTTAACCAATACTCCTCGTGCTCCAGTTGCATTACCTTATTGCATTCATGCCAGATATTTTGTTTTCTTATTGTAGAAACAGATGGAGAAAACAGTGTGTGCTTTGGACAAACATTGGTGAAACATCTTGAAAAAAAACCACACAAAAAAAACACTAGCAGATATTTATGTAACGAAAGTCGAAGCTCCTGCTGAGAATTTTCTAAGATTAGTTAACTAAACACTTTTGGGGGGAAATGTGAACTTTTAAAGTTGTGTGAAGTTAGATGTTTCAATATCCTGCTGGTTAATGACGCAGAGCAAGAAAAAATAAACGTAAATTATCTCAATTTGAATCGAAAAGTCGTTTGAAACTCCAAGAAAAAAGTTTTTTCTTTACACAGCTGCCTGTAAATTATTTCATGTTGTGAGGACACATTTTAGTTAAGATCAAAACATGAAAACTGGTTACAAAGTATGCTAATTATTCAATAAGAACATTCATTACAGTAGTCCCTCGCTACTTTGCGGTTCGTTTATCGTGGACTCGCTCTATCCCGGTTTTTCAAAATAAGATTGGATGTGACACATACCGTAATGACTGAATGATGGATGAGCTGCACGATCGACATTAAATTTTATTTAAAATAAATTATTTAAAGTTATTTAGCATTTGCTGCACCTTTGTGCAGCCCATACTGCAGGATAAAATTTGTCCTGCTGCAACTGATCAGCTGCTCTCTATGCAGAGCAGAGAAGTGGGCGTGGCCAAGAGTGCTTGCAGTTGGCTGAGAGCAGTGGAGGCAGGGAGCTGAAATCATGATATCCTGTGTCTTTTAGAGCTTTTAGAGTTTTAAAACATTGTTTAGAATATTGCAAGAGTGTGGGAAGGGTTTAAAACGCTTTTATATATAATATAAATACTAAAATAAACTACTACTGGTACTTACTACTTGTACTACTATTCCTACTTTGCAGTTTTTCACTTATTGCAGGGCTTCAGGGTACAGATCCCCCATGATAAACGAGGGACTACTGTATAGGCTTTTCTTAAAGTAGAAAACACTGTAGTCACTTAATTATCAGCAAGCACAAAGTATAGCTGAGAGTTTCAGGGACTGTTTGTTTTGCAGAAATTAAATCTATAAAATAGATAGGCCAATATAAAATAGGTCAACAAGATGGCTGCTGGTAGTAGACATGGTTTTGTCGGGCTCCACATTCCAACCAGCTTTACATCTAGTTTTAATGCAATTTTGGTTTATCTGTCATTATTTCTGCTGGATGTTTTTGCTACATTTGGCTCTGTTGTGGCGGGTGTTCTTCAACACCTTTGGGAGTTGCAATTGTTTCACCATGAAGACCCTACGGTCATCTGTAGACACAAAGGACGTATAAAACAAAGGGCGTGGTGGGTGTGGCTACTGATCAACCCATTCAGGCAAAGTCAGAGCCAAATGACCACGACGAAAACTTCTCTACACACGGACAGAGGTCAACTTCGTTTATTCAGACATGGTTATTTAGTAATTTTCTCTAACTTCTGCCAAAAGGTAAATACCAAGGGGCGCCTGCGGAACATCTTAATGGTTTTGCTTCTGCTGAGTGGGGACGTACACCTTAACCCAGGTCCAACAACCCAGCTTAATGGTGGTGCCGCGACTGTACACCAGGTCGGGAACCCCCCCCTGTGCAACCAACATCTGCATCATTGGGGTACCCATGTCATAGAAACAAGTTTTGTGGGGACAATAAATTAGTTGCTTGATATCCCCCCAGTGGAGCTGGAAGGCTCCCCTGGCCTGATGGAGAAGTGGAATACTGTAATAATAATAATAATAATAACAACATTTTTATTGTGCTGTCCTTGATCAAATAAACTTGAACGAATGAATGAAAAACAAGAGTTTTGGTTCAAGGAGAAGAGTTTGGGAAATACTAAAGTTATCAATTTCACAAGTCCTCACAGTAAGAAGTGAGCAGACAAACTGCCCAGCAGAGGCTGAAATAGTTTAGTTCATAAACTGGTCATGCTGTTGGACAATCCAACACGGATCTGACAAGCTATTGGCAAGTATTCGTTTATAAAGTTAATTCTTTTCTAGTGGAAAAATGAGGCTGACACACGGGTCGTCCATCTGAGCTTTTAAACGTTCTTGGACAAGATACTGAACCGTGCAATTTTCCATGATGCGATAATATCCGAGCGTAAAATGTTTTGATAAAGATAAGTAGTGGTTGTATGGAAAAGTATTTTGTAATTGTCTCCAAAAAAAAAAAAGAAGAAATTTGAGATGTCAAGACCAAAACACATGCCACATGAGGTGCAAATGACAATAAAGATTCTCTGACTCTCTCTGACTCTGAAAACAATTCTATATAAATGCAGCCTTTTTGCACATACTGCATAAAACCACGTTAAAAAAAGATCAGAATTAAAACTAAGCATGAATATGTCCATTACAGGGGCGGCCGTGGCGTAGTGGTAATGGCAGTCGTCCCCCGATCGGAAGGTTGGAGGTTCGAATCCCGCATCCGCCCACCATGTGTCGTTGTGTCCCTGGGCAAGACACTTAACCCCGAGTTGCTCCCGGTAGGACTGGAAAGCACCTTGCATGGTAGTCTGCCGCCACCGGTGTATGAATGTGTGTAGCATTCAATGTGTGTAGCACTTTGAGATTTTCACTAATGAAAAGCGCGTTATAAATTGAAGTCATTATTATTATTATTATTACTTGGGCTCTACTGAAAAACAGTAGTCCCTCGCTACTTCGCGGTTCATTTATTGTGGGCTCGCTCTGTCACGATTTTTCAAAATAAGACTGGACATGGCACACAATTGGCTGATTCATGGATGAGCCGCACAATCGGCATGGCATTTTTATCTAAAATGAATTATTTTAAATTATTTAGCATTTGCTGCACCTTTGTGCAACCCAAACTGCAGAAGAAACGTCATGCAGCTACTCCTCCCTCCTCCTCTGTGATCTCCATTCTGCTGCAGAGAAGTGGGTGTGGCCAAGAGAAGGGAGGAGCTGAACTCATGACATTCTGAGCTCTTTTAGAGCATTTGGAGTTTAGAAACATTGTTTAGAGCCCTAACCCCCCAGGAAGAAGTAAACATTTTGCTCTCGCTTTGAGTTTATACTATTGTTACATGTGTGCTGGGGGTGAAAAGCGTCCAGAGCAGAGGACTTGTTAGCAATGAATAGAGTCCTAACATTTACAAACCGGATTCCAAAAAAGTTGGGACACTAAACAAATTGTGAATAAAAACTGAATGCAATGATGTGGAGATGGAAAATGTCAATATTTTATTCGTAATAGAACATAGATGACAGATCAAAAGTTTAATCTGAGTAAATGTAACATTTTAAAGGAAAAATATGTTGATTCAAAATTTCACAGTGTCAACAAATCCCAAAAAAGTTGGGACAAGTAGCAATAAGTGGCTGGAAAAAGGAAATTGAGCATATAACGAACAGCTGGAAGACCAATTAACACTAATTAGGTCAATTGACAACATGATTGGGTATAAAAAGAGCTTCTCAGAGTGTCAGTGTCTCTCAGAAGCCAAGATGGTAAGAGGATCACCAATTCCACCATTGTTGTGCAGAAAGATAGTGCAGCAATACCAGAATGGTGTTACCCAGCGTAAAATAGCAAAGACTTTTAAGTTATCATCATCAACCGTGCATAACATCATCAAAAGATTCAGAGAATCTGGAACAATCGCTGTGCGTAAGGGTCAAGGCCGTAAAACTCTACTGGATGCTCGTGATCTCCGGGCCCTTAAACGTCACTGCACCTCAAACAGGAATGCCACTGTCAAGGAAATAACAGAATGGGCTCAGGAATACTTCCAGAAAGCATTGTCAGTGAACACAATCCACCGTGCCATCCGCGTTGCAGCTGAAACTCTACAGTGCAAAGAGGAAGCCATTTCTAAGCAAGCTCCACAAGCTCAGACGTTTGCACTGGGCCAGGGGTCATTTAAAATGGAGTGTGGCAAAATGGAAGACTGTTCTGTGTCAGATGAGTCACGATTTGAAGTTCTTTATGGAACACTGGGACGCCATGTCATCCGGACCAGAGAGGACAAGGATAGCCCAAGTTGTTATCAACGCTCCGTTCAGAAGCCTGCATCACTGATGGTATGGGGTTGCATGAGCGCTTGTGGCATGGGCAGCTTGCATGTCTGGAAAGGCAGCCAAGATGGTGTAGTGGCAGGGCTTTTGACTTGGGACCCGAAGGATGCGGGTTCGCGCCCCGGCCACTACACACCTTGGGGTGTCTATGAGTGCACATCTAATTCTCCAGCTCCCCGAGCGCAACTACGCTGCTCGTTGCACCACCTGGTGGTGGTTGGGTTAAAGGCAGAAGACCAATTTTGTCTGTCAAGTATGGGAAACATACACAGATGACAAATGTGACAAATTATTATTATTATTATTAATAATGCAGAGAACTATGTTCAGGTTCTAGAACAACATATGCTCCATCTAGACGTCATCTCTTTCAGGGAAGACCCTGCATTTTTCAACAAGATAATGCCAGACCACATTCTGCAGCAATCACAACATCATGGCTACGTAGGAGAAGGATCCGGTACTGAAATGTCCAGCCTGCAGTCCAGATCTTTCACCTATAGAGAACATTTGGTGCATCATAAAGAGGAAGGTGCAACAAAGAAGGCCCAAGACGATTGAACAGTTAGAGGCCTGTATTAGACATGAATGGGAGAGCATTCCTATTTCTAAACTTGAGAAACTGGTCTCCTCTGTCCCCAGACGTCTGTTGAGTGTTGTAAGAAGAAGGGGGGATGCCACACAGTGGTAAAAATGGACTTGTCCCAACTTTTTGGGGATTTGTTGACGCCA
The DNA here is from genome assembly GCA_038048925.1 of Garcialebias charrua. Lineage (NCBI taxonomy): Eukaryota > Metazoa > Chordata > Actinopteri > Cyprinodontiformes > Rivulidae > Garcialebias > Garcialebias charrua. The sequence continues at coordinate 66,546 of JBBPBX010002987.1, forward strand.
TGAAATTTTGAAACAACATATTTTTCCCTTAAAATGATACATTCTCTCAGTTTAAACTTTTGATCTGTGATTTGTGTTCTATTCTGAATAAAATATTAGATGTTGGCACCTCCACATCATTGCATTCAGTTTTTATTCACAATTTGTTTAATGTCCCAACTTTTTTGGAATCCGGTTTGTACTTGCTACTTGTATTACTATTCCTACTTCATGGTTTTTCACTTATTGCGGGGCATCTGGGTACGGATCCCCTGCGATAAACGAGGGACTACTGTAAATTATTCTAACCGCCCTTTGAAGAGGAAAAAGTGTTTCAATCTATTTAAGTTGAAAGCGTTTGGCTCCTGCAGGATTTGTTAAGTCAAATGATTTTAATTCCTGATACGAACATGCAGCGTGCCGGAGTGCAGCCTCGCTGTAGAAGATCATAAGCCAACATTACGATGACATTAATGGCCGGCTGTTTAGATGAACAGTTTCTTCAAGGAGGCAGATGATTCATCTCATTTTGCTATCAGATCAACTACAACACGCTGCCTCCAAGTGAGAATGGGAGTTAGGCAAGCACATCGCTGGACGCAACGCTAGTCCAGAAACTTTCTGAGAAACGGCTATAATACCTGTTTAGGATGAAAGATTTGTAGAGAAGTTGAAGCTCCTCAACAATTTCTTCTAAATTAAGTAATAGTGACAAAAAAGAGAAATAAACAAATACTGATAAATAATGGAAAAAGTGCAGCCCTGTAGATGCGCTCATGCTTCAGTGGCAGTGGAGCGTGGTAAGTGTCTCGCAGCAGATGTTCCGTGGGTGTGTGTCTGTTGCAAAGGGGGTGTGAGGTGTTGTTCATCAGTGCTGTCTATATTCAGCCTGGCTGTATTTTTCTGACTTTTCCGGATATGTTTGGGTCATTTTGACCGAGGTCGTCAGCTCGCATTAAAGATGGTACGCAACGTTTATGAATTGATTCAGAAGACAGATGTGCAAAGAGGAGGACAGGAAAGGCCAGGAGAATGGAGAGGAAAGGGAGGAAGAAAGGAAGGTGGGCAGCAGAGATGAAGTAGGAAGGAGGGAGCGTGACACTATCGAACCCATCTGCCTGTGCAGCCAGCAAAGTGGAGGAATGTAAGGTTGAGGGAGAAAAACAACATGGAGGGAGGGAGGCAAAAAGAAGAAAACTCAGTGTATGGGTCAAAGGAATTAAGCTATCAGGTTCTGGGATCTTGTTTTGAACTCTGGAACCTTAGAGGCTCGCAGTACGACCGACTATGGCCTCCAAACATTCATCTCGCATCGCACAAACCTGCGGTGTCTCTCAGAGACAAAGAGATGATGCGAGCGGTCACTGAAGCAAGTGCATACTTGAATAGACATCGAGTTAAGACCGCTGTAGCTGCATTACTGCGAGCCTTGAGGCAGCGACGTTATTTAGAGCATTCTTGAACTGTTGATACAAACCAGTCATTATTTCTGGACTAGTCCTTCATAAGAACATGTCTTACCTTAAAACCAAACGACTTCCCCACTCCTGCATTCCTACGAGTCAGTATGTTTGAAGGAAAACGACTCAAATGCCAAAACCTTCCTGCTTTTTGATGTGCGTTTATAGTTTTAAGTAACGTAAAAGAACCGAGAGACACAAATGAATAAACAAGCCTGTCAAAGGCATCTAAAGACCATTACTGCACAAGAAAACAAATGTAAATGTTCTACAACTAAGAAAACATGGATATGACAGGTCAAGAGCATGTTTTACATACAAAAACACCATCAAGTACGTCACAGCGAGGACGATGTGGAGATCAGATTGACAGGACGAGTCCTTCCATTCGGCAAAAAAAAAATGCTAACAAGCAAGCATGCTTGTTGAGTAATTCATCCAGAACCGTGTTTGAATGTTTTTCCACTTGTCACATTCAATTTGTGTCATCATGAAGCAGATATTCTAACTGGTGACACATTCAAATGCAAGAGGAGACAACGATAAGAGACTGTAAATGGCAGAACAACAAATTCAGACGTCAGTGACATCTGTTCCTCTTCTGATAAACCCACTCCTCTAGATATAAAAAAAATGTCAAAGAAACAACCAAATGTCAAACTTTAACAAGGGACAGTTTATAAAAGGGTAATAAAAAATACTGTCATCAATTTGAAGATTGAAATAGGGCACAGTGAAAGGAAACCCAACTACAGTAATAGGAAAGCAAAACAAGAAAACTCTGAACTTGGGCTCATTGAAATCCAGAACATAAGAGGAACAATTAAACTAAGCATTGTTTTTTCACATTGTATTTTGTATTTGCATTAAGAAGCATCTTCCAAAATTCCCAGACTTGTAGACTAAGGGATTACGATGACTGTACCACTGACGGCATGAACGCTGAAGTCCAGCCAAGAATACCAAACAAAGGCTTGACCAGTGTCTGACTCCTGAACTTTGACTACCGGTAACTGTGCTCCCTAAACAGGAGGACAACTACAGAAAGTCATGCAAGCAACACCTCTCAAAATGATTCATTTCCTCAACAGTAAAAAAAACAACAACAAATATGTTACTTTTTAAATCTGCATGAAGGGCATGTAAGGTTCAAGTTCTTTATTATCATTCGCATCAAATGTGGTGGAACAGAATTGTGTGCACAGGGTCCCAGTTACATCCAACAACAGCAAAATAATTGTAAAAGAAACAGTAATAAGGATCCAAGATATAAACTAAGAACACGCTAAACACTAATAGTGCAAAACAATACGCCGAACAACAGGTTTGATGGGTTTCAAGAGGCAGCTGTGTGACAGCACACGCTTGTGCAGGAGGAAGATGAAGATGGCGATCAATGACTTCCTGGTGGGCTACTGTATTAATACTTTATTTTTAACCAGAATGTTACAGGCACTGCTCAGAAAAAGAAAACATTTACCAGTACATATAAGAAAAAAGAAGAAGAAGAAAAAAAACTTTCTGTGTAAACATCTCATGTTATAACGTGGACACCCTGTAGACGTGTAGCCTATGCAGGTACAATTTTTTTCTTTTTAAATTTAGTGGGTGTGGCTTATTCATTCAAGCTTTATTTATACAGGTTGGTCCCATTGAGCCTCAGGGACTCATTTATAAAAGAGACCTGAGTTCAGGCACCTTATTTTCAGGTGCGCTCAATAGTCTGGGAATTACGGTAATTGTTTATCAAGTTACAGTCTATTTTACAAGAGGTGGTGGGTGGACAGTTTGGTTTTGGGATCATCTTTTTATTTCCCCCCTAAATAAAAACTAAAGCAAATACCCACTACCTGTATATTTCAAAAACAAACTGTTTAGTTTTTACAAAGATAAATTTGATTTTTGTATCAATCACACTAAAGCTTTATAAAACAGAAGTCCACTCTTTCTCTAAAGGCAAAGGAAAATATGTACAACATTTCTAGAACATCTTTATAATCATAAGAGGAAATTTACTCCCCACTACAGTAGTGAGTTCTGTAAAGTCAGTTTTGATGCAAATTCCAGTTTCTCATCAGATGGTTATTTAACTGGAGACTATGCACAACACAAAACAGACTGTGTTATAAATATGTTAATGTCTGATGTACAACTGATCTCATGTAAATTCTACAATGCAGTTTTAGATAAAACTGCACCAAAATCTTTTAGGTTTGAGGTGTTTTAAACTGAAAATAATTTACTTAAAGCATTCGATACTATTGATCACACCATTCACCTTGAAAATTTGAACAAATATGGTATTAGAGGAACAGCATTACAGTAGGTATCTAGCTATTTGAAAGATAGGAAACAGTTTGTACAGATAAATGATGTAAGATCTGACCTCTGTAATATCACATGTGGAGTTCCTCAAGGCTCTGTACTTGGACCAAAGCTATTTATTTTATATGTGAATGGCTTGGTAAATGTGTCAGGACTCCTTAAATGTGTACTTTTTGCTGATGATACCACATTTTTTTTGTTTAGTTAAAGATACATGTATAGAACAAATGTTGGAATTGATAGACATAATTTGTCAAAATACAAACTTGGTTTAAACTCAATAACTTATCATTAAATCTAGTAAAAACCAATTACCGTACATGATATTCAGTAATAAAAAGAAAACTGTTGATGTTCCACTCAAAATTGAGGATGTTGAGATTTGTAGAGTGAGTGAGGTGAAGTTTTTGGGTGTTATCATTGATGACAAACCGACATGGAAACAACACATAAATTCTGTAAGAATAAAAATAGCTAAATCTATTGCAGTACAGAGACTTATTGAATGATGAAGCTCTGTACTGTATTTGTTATATAACACATTGTTCCACACTTCATTTATTGTATTGATGTTTGGGGGAAAGCGTGTAAAACAATTACAAAGGCTATTTTTGTTTTACAGAAAAGAGCTGTAAGAATTATCACCAGAAAACATTACCGTCATCCATCTAGTACATTATTTCATCAACTGAAGTTATTGAAGTTCCATGATTTGGTAGATTATAATGTTTGATCAGTTATGTATAGGGCTCAGAATAACGCTTTACCTTTAAATATCCAAATGCATTTTGTTAAAAGACAAAGTTGTTATAATCTCAAGGGGACAGAGATGTTTGCAAAACCAAAATTCAGAACTAGTTTGAAGGGACGTTCTACCTCAACCCAGGGAATTGGATTATGGAATGATTTGGAGAATGAAGTTAAAAATGCCAAGTCAATGTGTACATTTAAGAAAATTATCAAAACTAAATTGTTAAAAAAATATATGAAGTAGCGTAATGTATATTGTATTAGTTAGAAAATTAGAAAGAGTTATTCATTTCTTCTGTTACTGGAAGATTATTATTGTTTGAACTGATTGTTTGAAAAAAAGCGGCAGATATAATAAGATTTTTTCTTCTTTCTGCTACCTTTCATTTTTTTGTATTTTGTACGTTATCATTTATGGGATTGTTTTGTATTGTGTTTTTTTTGTTGTAAAAAAATGAACACATTTAATAAACATAAACTTTTGTGGCGAACCTGTTCTAAACCTCAGTTAACTTGCTTTTCTCACCACAAATCCTTCCTGCTTCGCCACCTTGTGACAGCGTGAAACCATAGAAACCTTAGGAAGCGAGGCGTATTACGGTACTCAGCGTTTTTAAAGTGGAGGACTTTGTTTAAAAAGTGTTGTACATCTCACATTCTAAATCCTTTAGTTGGCTTCAAGCCCAGATTGAGTGCACCGCTGCATTACACCCTCGACCTGCAATGCACATTTGAGCGTTTCAGCTCTGTGTCTACCTCTCTTGGCAGCTAGAGGTGGAACAGCAGCAGACTGACTTCAACATCCCCCCAAGCTGCCAAGGTGTTTACATACATCACCTTGAGACTTGAAGAGCTCATCTCTGACCCAGCTTGAAAGTGTTTTGAGGAGAGAATTGACTGAATACTCACGGAACCTTCCTTCAAGTTAACTTGAACATCCCCTCTGTTGTTTGGACCAATTCTTGTACAGCTACTTCATTCAAGGATCCCCTCAGGCTGCGGACACAACTACTCAGACACAGGAGCTAAAAAGACTCTATAACTCAAGATGCAGTTCTTCTCAGATTGAAGAAGTCCTTTGGATGAAGGACAAAACATCTCAGCACAATAAAAGAAACTGTCCAGATGACCTGACTGAACATTGTTTGACTTTATACCTGGATTACTGAGCATGGACTTTGATGCGCTATAATTCAGTTTTGGGAGCTGCAATTGTTGCAGTGGGACTTCCTTCAATTTTGGAAAAACTTTCACATCACCTTCATAGTGGTGTTTTTAGTATCAGATCATTTTTTCTTGCACAACACAACAATTGGACCAAAATCTTACTCATCAGTTCACTTTGACCAATATTTCTAACATGACTGTCCATCAGCGTCACAAGGTTTCGACTTTTGACAGCATCGTTTATTTTTGAAATAACGACGGTCCGATTAAAAATAATCATTTAACTGAAATGTAGGCAGGCTACCAGAACTACTGTATACTGTTTGAATTCACATCCCTCCGCTTTCCTTTATTTCTGGTAATAAAGTCCCTTCAAAGAATTTGCTTTAAAGAAATACAGATCATGTAGATTCTCAGTAAGTTTCACACATTGAAGATTTTAGTGAAATTATGACCACTACTCTGAAAACTTCAAAGTGTTGAGCTCTCAGCTTCATACATGCTTCATTTCAAGTAATTCCATTCAAGATGTTTCAATACAGGGAATTGACTTATGGAACATTTTAGATAACGATATTAAATTTGCTAGATCGATTCTTGTGTTTAAAAAGATGATCAAATCTAAGTTGTTAGCAAAATATGAAAATCTTTAGTTAAATCCATTGTATTAGGAAGTTTTCTAGTTAACTAACGAAGTTGTTTTTTTAATTTTTTATTCTTTTTTCATTCTATTACTGAAAAACATTGCTTGAGTTGATTGTTTGGATCGAGTTTGCTTTTGTTACTTTGAAAAAAGGGACAGATATAAGATTATTTCTTCTCTCTGCCACCTTTCATTTTATGTTTTTTACATTTTACATTGTATGTTTATACATATTTTTTCTTTTATATTGATGTAAAATGAATAAATTTAATAAAAAAAAGATGTTGACTCTCAGCACATCTTTAATATCAGCGTTAATCAATTAGAATGTATTAATCTTGACTAACACTGATCTTGATAAAGCCTCAAGAGCCAATACGGAACTTCAAATGATTTAATAAAGATAAATTAACAGAAGTGGAGAGCTAAACTCGAAAAGGTTTTAGGTTAAAAGAAAACAAGTGTAAGTAATAGAACGTTTTCATATCCAAAGTTCAAAAAACTTTCAGTACTAAAACAACTGGACTTTATTTGTAACAGAAGACGTTTCACTCTTTATCTAAGGAGCTTTTTCAATTCAAAGAGCACCGAGTGTGGGGTTCAGGTTATAAAGGCTGAGTGAGATAAGATACACCCACACACGTCTTTTCTCACTCAGCCTTTATAACCTGAACCCCACCCTCTCTGCGAATTGAAAAAGCTCCTCGGATAAAGAGCAAAACGTCTTCTCTTAAAAAAAAAAGTCCAGATGTTTTTGTGTTGAACGTTTTTTGAATTTATCATGTTCTGGATGACTGAGAATCTTCACCAGCATATTCATATCCAAAGGTTTAAAGCTGACATTTCAAAAGCAAGGATATAAAAAATTATCTGTCTAACATTTATGTAAGCTTTTAGTGTGATGAAACACGTCATTATTTGCAAAATAAAGAAATTCCAGTTATATTACCAAACTTCTTGGTATGAAAAAAGAAAAAAACACTGATTACAAGTGTCTTGGAACATATGAGATGAGGCATGACAGATCAATGGCAGCCTGTCAGGAATATGCGTGCCTCTGCATCCCAAACTGAAATGACAGCTGCTCTGAAGATCTTCTACTGAACTTTGTTTTCCTCACATTTGTGCATCACTCCACAAAGTCTGCAACCAGAGATTAAAGATACTCTGGCAAGTCCCTGCTTGACCTTACATTACTTTTTCACCCTTTGGGAGAGGCAGTGCTACAACATGTCATCTGTGAATAAACAAACGTTTTTTCTAAATATTGTTTCATAAAACTGTTCAGGAGCCCAAGACAAGAAACCATTCCTAATCTTTTTCAACCAAACAATGGAAATTCAACAATGTTTAGTGTAATTGTTGGAGAGTTTAAGAATCAACCTAAGAGCAACAGACACAATGGAGTTCCAGTGCAGAAGGTCTGAGGAGACAAAAAAAAAAAGCACCACGTCTCATCGTTGGGATTTCTATGAGCCAGAGGGGTAAGAACTGGATGAGTCATGTGGTGACAGACAGCAGGTCTGGTCCCAGTCCTGCCCATCAGGGCAAAGTGCTGGTATCTGACAAAAGGCCCATGCAAACAATTGTGTCTGTCTCTGTAGCAACAGGAAAGCTGAGAGGAGCTGTTGTGGCGAACACTGCAGCTACCCCTCGCTGGTATTACGATTTGGAAACCAAAATCCACGGCCTGTTCTTCACACTCCTCTGTGGGAGCTTAAACATGCTGCGATGAATACATACACACTGAAAGATCAGCAAAGGTCAAAGGTTGAAGCGGCAGGTGTTCCCCTATGCATTCCCTACCCACAACCATAAAAATGTACCTTAATCCTAATCAGGACTGGATTACCATAATTTTTGGACTATAAACCGCTACTTTTTTCAAACACTTTGAAGACTGTAGCTTAAACAATGGAGCGCAATTTTTTATTTTTATTTTTTTGATGGGCTAACAAGCTGCATGTTGCCAAAACATCTAACATCGCCAATCCCGGGCACTCACATAGCTGCCCACACGCCTCCCTTGGGGGTGGGTCCTCGTGACTCAATGAGACTACCTGTATAAATAAAGGTAACAAAAAAATCTGACCAATGAAATTACCAAAAACATTGGTGGACCATTCCACTGAAATAGGGAAGGGAGAAGAGAACAGGAAGGAGAGAACAAGGAGGG